>JAXGGA010002133.1:0-130137 GCA_038373865.1 Uloborus plumipes | reverse complement strand
ATTTTTTTATGATCCTGAAAATCATCAAACCTAACACTGAATGAATACTTAAAATAGGTGTAAAATTTTCTCCATATACCATTGGAAAATTATTAAATTTCGGTTGATACTTTCAGTATTAACTTTAAATGTTTTATTCTTTTTTCTCCAAAGTAGAGAGAAAGAAACTGAAGTTTCATCATAAAAGAATGCAGCTGGCCTCTACTGGTTTAGGAAACCTTTTTTTTTTTTTTGTACAATCTTAAATTTAAATTACTTAAACGCAGGATATTAAGAGATGGCATAGGTAAATTAGTTCACTATTCTCCATTTCTAAGTAGCAAGTCCTCATTGCTTTCCTTCTATATATTTTGAAAACACACTCCCTAAAATTTTAAAATCTTATGACTATTTTTCCTTTGGATAGCTATTGCACATTTTAATGAAGGAGTAACTTGCCATATTCTCCTCTTTCTCCTGGGAAAAGTTCCCAAAACATTCAGAGCTCTAATTCGTAGTTTGTTAATACAGTTAACTCTACAGGGTCACCAACAGAGGAAGAAGTCTCGTTCCTTGGCAAGGAACTTGTGATAGATAATTCGATGACACTTTTGAATTTTTTTTCCCAAATTATTTTCAAGTGATGTAACAGAAACAATTTAAGGGTCTTCATTTGTGCAACCATGCCAAATTTTGTCCAATCTAGTTTCTTAATTTTAGTTGCATTTTTTTTTTTTTTTTTCAATTTTATCACCCGTAGCTGAAACTATTGCAGATCAAGAATCCATTCTGCAGCATCGAAAGTTTCATTCGTGTCAAGCACAAATATGCTTTACAAAGCATTGTCTGTAGCGTCACAGCTTCCATTGGATGTCCGAAGCTAACGCTAAGTACTTTGCAATATTATAGTTCAGACAATTTTTTAGCCAATCTCCTGACACTTAATTGTCACAACAGCATGACATTTATCAGTTTAAGGGTTTTAGTTTTGATCAATATTTTTTAGATCGACATTTTTCCCCAATTTTGGACTTTTTTCAAAAAGTCTTCGCGTGCCACTGTTACTGGTCTGCCGTGCCACATTGTGGCATGCGTGCCACGGGTTGGCCACCACTGGTCTACGGTGTCCGGGACATCACAAGTTGTGCACCGGGGAGAGTTGATTTTTTTAATGCGAAAAAGGTTGTGGTTTGTGAGGGTGGTACGGGTTCTGGCTCTGGAGAGTAGAACGTCTTCAAATCTGTTATTGGTGATGTCGCGAGAATGATTATTGAGATGGGCGTAGTTCTTTGCATAACTTGATGAATTCCAGTTGACCAAAGAATGGTTTTGGTACTTGTTTTTGAGGATTTGCACTAAATCTTCGGGAGATTTCCAGTGTAAAATAAGGTTGTTATTATGGCCCTGGTTGGCTAACTTGTCCGCTGTTTCGTTCTCTTCTATGCCTACGTGGGCTGGAGTCCATACAATTTCTATTTCGTGGCTTCCAGATGAGATTGTTGTTAGGGCCTTGTTGATCATGGTTATAATGTGTGTGGATTTGTTGTTGGCGTTTTTCAATGCTGAGAGGATAGACAGGCTGTCGGAGAGGAAAACTATGCTATTGTCAGAATGGCCGAAACGGCTGATGGCCAGCCAAAGTGCTAGTCCTTCTGCAGTGAAGATAGAATTTTCGTTGGGAATTTTCCCCTGGATGCTCATTTTGTTATTTGCGTTAAAAATCCCGATAGACGTGGAATTTGAGGTTTTCGATGCGTCGGAGGCGATAATTGTGCTGTTAGCCCATTTGTGAAGTCTGTGATGGTAGAATGCTTTCTTAATCAGATCTTTGGGGATATTATTGTTTTGGAAAGGTAGTTCTTTTAAGGAAGATTTTGACGTTATGGAGATTGGTTTCGACTGGGATGCAGAGAGGGATCATCTGGCTGGGGTATACTTTGAGTTCCTTAAGGAGACCATTGCAGCGAATGGCGAGAGGAGCTTTTCCATTTCTTGGAGATTTTTTGTTTAGGTCATAAGAAAGTAGTGTTTTCCTGATTGGAGAGAGTGCGCCAAGGGCGATTTGTCTTAGAAAAAAGATTTCTGAAAAAAGGTTGTACTTGTGTTGACAAGGACTTCATTAGCTTCCTTAAGGAGAATTGGGATGGGAGTGAATTTTGGAAGACTGGTAGCAATTCTAATAGCTGTGTGTAACATTACTTCAATTCTTTGTTTATTTGACTTGGAGCAGGAGGAGTATACATGACTGCCAAAATTAATTTTACTTCTGATGCAACTATTGACGATTTTAAGTAAATCTTTTGTACGGGCTCCTCATTTTTTGGAGGCTATTACTTTGAGGATGTTTGTGTACTTGAAAATTTTTTTGTATAGAAAGTTGATGTGATTTCTGAAAGTGAGGCTCTTGTCAAAGATGATTCCTAAGATTCTGACTTCTTCCTTCCAGTCGATAGTCATTCCTTTTATGCTCAGATTTCTGCTTGGTTTTTCTCTTTTATTGGAGAAGTTAATGGTAATGCATTTCTCTGGAACGATTTCCATCTGCCAGGTTGTGCACCATTTGACTATTTTGTTAATTGCTTCTTGGGTGTCATTGAGTAGATTGTCAATTAGCGGGCCAGAACTGAGAAGAAAGATGTCGTCGGCGTAGGTATAGATGTTTACGTTGCGGAAGTGGGTTTGGCAAAGGTCGTTGATGTAAATTTGGAATAAAAATGGACTTAATACTGCTCCTTGTGGGACGCCTCTGTTGGTGTTGATTTTAGCAGAGATGTTGTTTCTCCATTTGATTTGAGCTGAGCGGTGAGAGATAAAGTTATGTATCCACTGGGCAGCCATCCCATTAATTCCGTGCTCCATAAGTTTGCTGATCAGTCCGTCCACCCAGACGGAATCATATGCTGCTTTAAGGTCAAGGGCGGTGAGAATGATGAAATGGCCGTTATTTCTCGCCCTGCATATTTCGTGATGAATTGTGGATAGTATTGCGTCACAGCTTCGGTGGGGAATAAAGCCAAATTGGTTCGGGGGAAAAAGTTTGTTTCTTATACTGAAATTGATGAGTCTGTCGAGAAGCATTCTCTCCATCGTTTTTGCTAGTGTGGATGTGAGTGAGATCGGACGGTAGGAGTTAATTTCGTCTTTGTTCTTGCCTTTTTTGTAGATAGGCATTATAGTTGCACGTTTAAACGAATTTGGGACTGCCCCAATCGACCAGTAGGAATTTAAGATATTTAGAATTTTTACTCTGTTTTCTTGATTGATGCACTTTAGAGCTTTCGTAGAAATGTTGTCGGGCCCGGGGGCAGAATCCCTATTTTTTTCAATTGCATTATTTAAATCTGTTAAAGTGAAGATCTTGTCCAGTTCATTATTGCCACTGAAGTCAAATGGTATGTGCATATCAATGGTTTGTTTTTTGTAGAGCATTGCAAATGCGTTGGCTTGAGCCATAGGAGAGTGTATTTCCCCAGAGGGGAGTTTGAGAATCAGGTGTGAATTGGAGTCGTCTTGATCTCTATTACTTAGGTTTTTTAGGATCTTATATATGCTGTGATTTCTATTTGCCATGTACATGGTCTTACTCCAGAAAGTACGTCTTAAGAAATTGCATAGTTTTTTTAGGTTTGCGGAAAATCTCTTGTATGTCATCCATGCGTCCCGACTTAGGGTTTTTTTTGCGATGCGGAGAAATTTTCTTTTTTGGCCGAGTAGGAAGTTGCATTGTTGATTCCACCATGGGTTATTGCCATTTAATTTGATGGTTTTGGCTATGCTATTTTTTCCAAGGGTAACCTCCATAATTTTGTTGAAATTATCGATGTTACAGTCATTTAAATTGTTGAGTTGGGAGTTTATTTCTTTTTCGAAAGCTTGCCAGTTTACTGTAGGTCTGTTGTGGTTGATTTTGTCAAACTGTGGGAGGTTGACCCGAACAGGGTGATGGTCACTGTCGAAAAGGTCCGAATGAACTTCATAAGAAATTTTGTTGTATAAGACTAAGGACATTATTGTTAGGTCCAGTAAAGAGGGAGTTTTATTGTTTGAGAAATAAGTGGGCGTTGAGCTGTTCAAGATAGCCATTGGGTTATTGGTGATCCAGTCGAGAAGAGTATCGGCGTTTTGTGAGTCTGGAGAGCTTCCAAGTGCTCTATGGTGTGTATTGAAGTCTACAACAATAAGAAAAGGGGGAATTAGATACTTATTTAAGGCATTAAGCCAATTTGCGTTCCAAGCTCCATTGGGAGAGTATATGTTGAAAATTTTAATTTTGTATTCTTTTAGATGACATTCAATTGCCAGGATTTCATTATTTGAATTTGGGAGGGAAAGGTTTAATATTTTGGCAGAGATGTTGTTTTTGATGGCAAATAAAAGGCCGCCCCCTGGGCGATTCTCTCTGTCTTTCCTAAAAATTATTCTGTTTTTCAGGTGAAACTTTGAGTTATTATTTAGAAAAGTCTCTTGGATAGCGATAATATCAGCATTAGCAAAAAAGTTGGTATTCATCCAAGTGCGTTTATTGGAGATACTTCTAGCATTCCAGTGAATTAGATAGCAGATAGCCATGGGGAAAGGAGGGGAAAAAAGGAGCAAAAAACAGAAGAAAACACAGCACTGGAGACACCAGAAGAGGGGAGCCAAGGCACCTGACCCGGAGGTAACACCTTGGGGGGACCCCCGCAATCCATATCAGAGGTGTAAAAATGACCAAGAGAAAAAAAAAAAAAGCCACGAAGAAACGGGCCGAAACAATGCGCCACCCGACCAAGGCCACCCCGGCCAAAAGCCAAAACAGAAACCAACAAAAAACAAGCAACACGCACGGCAAAAACAGACCCACAGGCACCCCTAGTCAGGGGGCATTTCCTTGGGGTGGCCCTCACAATCCATATCCGAGTGGTTTTGATCATCACCAAATATCGGAAGCTCCCTCCGAGCCCCCTTGTGTTTCTTTGCCATCTTTTTATTGGGAGAAACAAAGTCCGCGTCGTCTTCCCACTTCCCTTTAAACATGGACGACAATATTTTCGACACGTTTTCATTGACTGTTTTGACACATTCGTTCATTGCAGTCGTAAATATTTCTTGCAAAGCCTTAATTTGTCCGGTAAACTCCTCACGTAGTCTAACCTCCATGTCGTTCATGGCATTTTTTAGGCCAGTCTCAAAATGTTTTTTTGTTACAAAATCGTCAACTTTGCTGGCAACAGACGCGTACGTCTGGGATTTGCTGTCAAATTTTCTGCGCGCCTCCGCAAAAGTAAGGCTATTTCGGCATTTGAATTCAAGCATTTGAGTTTCCTTAATTTTGACTGAGCAGGAATTGAAGTTAGCCGGGTGCTCTTTTTTACAGTTCACACAGAAGGGAGGTTTACTGCAAATTTCCTCCGTATGTATTGTTCCACAATTCACGCACAGTGCCTTACCTTTACACTTAGCCGTCGCATGGTTGAACTGAAAACATTTTTGACATTGTCGGGGTCTGTCGACAAAAAGATTTATTTTAACTTTCATGAAAAAATATTTAATGTGCTCCGGTAATTCCCTTCCAAAAACGGAAAATAACACAATTTCTGTTGGGATTTTCCCATTGCTTGAAGTTTTTAAGAATCTACGAGCTTCCAAAATTCGTAACCCGTTAGATTTCTCGATTTCTGAGACTAATTCATTCAGGTTCTGGTTCGAGCTGATATCTCTAATAATGAAACGTGTCGTAATATTATCAGTGTTGACACTACTTGTGGTTTCAATCCCCACTAGCGATTTAATGTTAGCAATCTCCAACGCGCAGTTGAAGTCAGTCGTTTCTATTACAATTTTGTTGTTTCTGGTGAGGTAGAGGCATTGGATTTTGTCCGCATTTTTAATACTTGCAACAAGTTCGTCTTTAAGAACCTTAGGTTTCCCTCTCGGGAAGAATTCCCCTTCCTTAACTGGCGAAATAAAAATACAGAAATTAGATATACCGCTGGTATGAGCAAACGCAAGTAACTCCGCCAGGGGCGCACCCAGGATTTAACTTAAGGGGGGGCTAATTTCTGACATCAAGCACCCCTACCCCTTTCATATCCAGAGGTCATTGGATTAAAATTTTAAAATCGCGAAAATACTAAACTTTAATAGATTGCCCCCCCCCCCTTCTTTCTTTTTACTTATTTTTTCCGAAATAATAGTGTAAAGCTTTGCTTTTTTGATTGGAAGCTCACTTGCTTCTGTTAAATTTTATGTGAATTTTTTACATATTTATCGAATTGTGTTTATGTAAGAAAATAAATGGTAAATACTATGAGGATCTTCCAACCTTACTGAAGATGGGGTGATTAATGCACTCACGAGAATAGTGTTATGATACGATCATTATGAACAAAGACATAAAGTAGAATATTCATACATACTGATAGGGCGTTCGTGGGTTCTCCCCGGAAAAATTTCTGAAAAGTGATCTCAAAAACACAACATTTAGACAACCTTTGGTCATGTTAGGGAGATTTGAGACTTGCCGGCCCTCATTTAATATTTTTTCAAAATTTGAAGTCTTAGAAACGTTATTATTGCACGCCGTTTTGGCCATTGTTTGGGGGTGAGGTTTAGGAATGTTTCTATATTAAGCTTCGAAATCTTAGGAAAAGCACGAGTCAGGGGCCCATTGTAAATTTTCGAAATTGATGTCCAAAAAACACCATAGTAGGCATTCTTGAAAATGTTAAAAGAATGAATGGGGGTTTTGAAACTCTTCACTAACGGTTTTTTGATGTTGAAATTCCAAAAACGAAAGTTATAACTATCTCAGTTAAGCTTAGGACGAATAGGGTTCAACCGCTCTCAACCCGAAATTTTTCAAACCTGAAGTCTAAACAACGCAATAGCATCTTTGATGATGTTAGAGAAAGGCATAGAGTTCGGTTTTCACCTCTGAATGTTTTTTGTCGAAATTAAAGATCTCAAAACTTAATTTTAAACGATTTTCAGGATCTTTCCTCGAACATTTTTTGAAATTGAAGTTTTAAAAATGTCATTGTAGACCATCTTTGATGACGTTATGGGAATGGATGGAATGTGGAACTCTCCACAGGATATTTTCCCCGAAACTGAGCTTAGAGAAATGCGGTTCCATTGTTGTCGATGTTAAGAGTTCGGAGGCCTTCCTCAGGAAAGTTTTCAAAATTTTAAGTCTTAAAAGTGTGGTTATAGTCCATTTATCGGTAGCCATAGCGATATGATTCATGTACTCTGCACCAGCAGTTTTTCGTAATTAAAGTTCCAGAAACAAAATTTAAGACCTTTTATCATTATTATTTCGTGGGAGGAGGGGGCTTTTTTTAAATTTTTTGAAATTAAAGTTTTAAAAGCAAAACTGTAATGCCAAATTCCATAATGGGGCTCGCTTTTCACCTCCGGAAATTTTTAGAAATTCATGTTCCAAAAACCAATTATTAGACGATCTTCAATGAGGACTTTCAGACTTTCTCCCGGAATTTTTCTTTCAAGACTTGAAGCTCTAAAACTATAACTCCTTTCTAACTTTAACGCCGAAAAAAGAGAGAGAATTTAGTGTTTCGATACCCCCTTCCTCCCATATTTCTACCTAACTTTTTTTAATATTTTATTCACAAATCGACAACGATGGAAAAATTGAAAACGGATAGACCGAGCGGTAATGCGCTGCTGTGAAATGGAACTTTAAGAAAAAAGAAAAGACAGTTGAACGAAGCTTGAAGATTATAAAATATAAATGGTTAGAAACGAAAAAAACTTTTTGGAAACGAAACGTATTGAAAAAACTATGATGTATACATAACTAAAAAACCAACTGAAAAAAGTAAAAAAACTATGAATTGAAAAGAGAAAAACAGCGGAAAAAATTGTAAATAAAAACACGTAAAAGCTTAGAACTAAGGGAGAAACTGCTTTTGTAATAATATATGGTAGATTAAGTGATATTGAAAACTAGAACGTTAATTATTTGTTGACGCTAAATCTAATTTTAATATAAGGTAGAAACTTAAAAGGAAGAGAACTGATAAAACGATAGGAGAAAAAAGACATCAAGGATTTAAGATGCTACTGTAAAGCTGCTTACATTTAACTATAAGAACGGCGCTGCGAGGATTTGTTAATAAAAAAAAATCAGACGAAAAAAAAGAAAAAAAAAAAAAGAATGAAAAAACTAAAAACATGAAACGAAAGAAAGAAAAAGTTAAAGAAAAAGCTCTGCAAGAAAGAGATATATGTTAAGAGAACGAAAAAGAAAAATAGAAACGTAAACAGATAGAAACTTTACAATATTAATAGTGAAAACAGAAAAGAAATTAGTAGTAAAAAGCTGAAAAAGACGTTAATGTGAGAAGAGAAACCTGAAAACGTAGATGGAACATAAAGCCATAGAACTGACGGAATGAAAATATTATAAACAAATGCAACACAGCATACGCTACATTATCAACAGTATAGAATGTGTCTCAATTAATAAAAGAAAAAAAAACTAGAAAAAAAAATGAGTAAAGGAAGTGAAAATGGAAAGGAAACAAGTTAAATAACAAGAACAATTAATACTAAGAATAAAAATCTAGAGTAAACCATGAAAAATACAACTACATAAAATTATAATCACAGCTTAGCGATGTTGGAATCGGAAAAAAAAAAAAGCTAAATATCAAAATTAAAAATCGAGAACGAAAAGAACTGATGATATTGGAAATGAGCACGAAAAATAAGAATGAAAAACGTAAAAAAAAAAAAACATGAAAAGCGACACTCTTAAGCGTGAAAAACAAAAGTTACGAAGGAAAAAAAAGAAAAACTATTTAATTGAATAGATCGATAAAGACTTGATATAACAATGAACGAAAAACTATGCTACCGATAATTAGTACTGAAACTTTGACAAGAAACGAACTATAGGTTTTAAACAGAATAGAAAGACGAAAAAACAGAAAAACGTAGTAAAGGAAACGAATTAATTTTAGAAAACGAAAAAAAAAAACAAAAACTGGTCTTGCACAGAAAAATATTAGAAAGTCTTATATGTCAGCGATATGCCGAAATATAAAACGAAACCTATAAAGTCTGTTTGATAATCAGTTATAGGCGTAAATAAATGTGATAGACGCGGAATTTGAAAAATAACGATATTGGTGCAGGCCTTCCATCCTAAAAGAAAAAAAAAACTTGATACTAAGATGAACTGCTAATCAATTGAAGCGGTGTATTAGAAATTCGGAAAAATACGAGAAATGTGATCAGAAAAAAATAAAAACCAAATTACAGCGCAGCTAGAAAGATTATCACACAACGTCTTACAAAAAAACAAATTGTTGACCTAAACAATGCAGTAGACAATATACATGAAAAAAACAAGACATTCTATGCATAAAATCAAAAAAAGAAGTAAGAAAAACGGAGGTTAATAAAAAAAAAAACGAAAGAAAACGAAAAAAAAAAACTATAGAAAAAAAAAAAAAAAAAAATTTGAAAAAAAACGAAACGAAAATAATAATCTGCATTGTGACAATGAAAAAACTAAGTTGAAAGAACTGAGAAAAAAAAACATGCAATCGAAAACGTAAAATAAAATATCGAAAAAAAAAAAAAAAAAACTTTTGAAAACTTGAATGGACTATAAAAACGATTGAAAAAAAAGAAAGATGATGAAAAAAAAAAACAAATCTGAAACGACCAGTCTGATTATTTAAGAAAAAACGAAAAAAAAGGGAAAAAAACCAGAGCGACGAAAACCCCACCGAAAAAATAAAACGAAAACTAAAGAACGAGAAAGTCTTGTTGATGTAGATAGAAGCTAATATATAGCAATAAAGGAAGACATAGAAAACTAAAGAAACGCAAATGATAAATGAAAATCTTCGTAAAGTACTATGAACACAGTTGAAACGAATAATTCGTAACTATATATTAGATTACAATATAAAAAAAATAAATAAAAATATAGATAGCATATAGCAGACGTATTTAAGTTTGACGAATCTTTATCAAATTGAAAAAAAAAAAACGATATAAGGAAAAAAAACAAGTTGCAAACATTGCGCAAAACAGTCGTTACGCGTCAATCAAATAATATGAAAGTTTATTTATAGAGACGACTGCATTAATGAAAAAAATGCAATACAAAGAAAAACAAGAAGTGTAAAACAAAATATACAGATTTAGAACAACTATATAAAACGAAAAAAAAAAAACTGCATTTTTGTAAGTCAGTCTACTTTTTGAAAACAAACTTAAAGAAATGAAAAAAAAAACTATGAAGAAAACGAAAACAATGTCTAAAAAATATAAAAATTGGGAAGAGTTATAGAACGGAAGCGACCGAACAACAGTAAGAACAAATGATATAATTATAAAGTGTTTAACAGAACTCAACAGTGAAAACAGTAAAAACGAAACAAAATGTACATAATTGTCGAACTCTTGTATAAACTGATATAACTAGCGACGAATCGGAGTTAGAAAGTAAAACTGAGAAAAAAAAATAATGGAACGAAAACGTGAAAAACTAATAATATGTTAGAAAAGTGGGAGATATAAATATGAAATAACAAAGACTGTTAAATAAAGCAAATCTTAAAAAGTGGCTATGAAGACAATGATCTGTGAAAAAAACTGAAAAAAAAGAGAAAAAAAAAAGATTCTGAAAGAGAAAACGACATTTAATCAAGAAAATATTAGAAAAAAAAAAAAAAAAACAGACTAAGGAAATGTAAAAAATCTATATTAAAAAAAAGTCGGGAATGTGATTTAAGGATGTTTAGAAAAAAAAAAAAATAAAAAAAAAAAAGAGAGAAAAAAACAGTTGATAAAAAATAATAGAGGATGAAGACTAAATAATAGGAATACTTTAACTACTTGAAACAGAAAAAAAAAAAATAATTTTGGAAAGGAAAAAAAAAGCGGTAAAACAAAAACATATAGAATCCAGAATGAAAAACATAAAAAAACTATGAAAAAAACATAAAAACGAACGAAAAAAAAAAAAAAAAAACTTGAAAGATAGATAGAACAAGCCTGGTAACGCCAACTAGAAAACTGGAAAATGACTTAATAAGAAAAATTATTGCTTTACACGATCTAAACATGAAAAAAAAAAAAACTGTCTAATAATCTTTAGGCGAGAAAAAGTGTTTAGGGAAAAACACAAAGATATTGAGACTCTAAAATGGTTTGATAGAGAACTTTTTAGAAAAAACAAAGGCATTACCGTAAACAAACTTAAAACGAACTTAGAATTGTGTTTCTGAGGCGAGTGCTAATGTAGAACTGAAAAAAAAAAAACAACCGAGAAAAACTAGAACTTGATTAATAGAAAACGTGAGGAAAAAAAAAAGAAAAAACGAAAAAAAAAACAGTTTTAGTAATATTTTAAGAATGTGGGAAATAAAGACAAACATGTTGGTAAACTTGAGCGGAAAAAAATCATCGACTGTGAATCTAATAATCCATGAACAAAAGTGAAAACAAACAAAATACCAGAAATCAGTAAAATGAAAAAAAACAAACGGAAAAAAAACGAAAAAAAGTGTCATCAATGCCTCCAAAAAATACGGAGAACGAAATGCGAAAACAAATGTTTGAATATTGTAACACTCACACTGAATTCTTAAAGAGACGAGGGACTTGAAAAGCAAAAGAAAAGACAATGAAATAACGTCAAGAAAACGTAAGGATATAAAACAGAAAAACTAGAAATCCGATAACTTGAGGAAATCTATGAACGACTGTTAGTCTATAAAAAATACATTTCATTATAAAACGGGAAAAAAAGAAAATAAGACAGACGACTGTGAATTAGAACGGAAACGAACATAGATTAGCTCTATTTTGTAGAAGAGTAATGGGTTTGAAACAGAGTGACATACATACGAAAAAAAACGAGGAAATAATAGGAAAAAAACATGCTGTTGTAACGAAATAGGCTGATCTGAGAAAATGATATATTACTGGTAAAAAGGAAACGAACGATATTAAACTTAAAGAATCAAACAGTTAAAAGGAAAGAATTACTAAAGGATCGATGAAAAAAAAAAAGAAAACTGCCAGAAATGAATAAAGAATGTAAGCAGAAAAACTACCAGGAAAAAGTGAGCTATTAAAAAAGAACATATAAGGAATACAATCTGCAAGAAAAAACACAAAGAAAAAATTGAGCCCGAAAAAAAATTAGTGCAAAAAAGCAAGAGACTTACAAGGTCCACCAATAGTAAGAAAAAACAACAAACTATAAAATGCCCGCCCTCCCCCAGCTAATGCTTATGGCTTATTCACCAACTGCCCCCCCCGAAACAAAAGAAAATTGGACACGCTATAAAAACAAAAAAACAAAAAATAGAAAAAATCTAGAGAATTAAACATCGATAGTAAAGACAAAAACGAAAAAGACGAAAAACAGTTAACAGACGTAGGAACATTTATGAAAAAAACGAATCATAAAAAATCATATAGTGAAAACGGAACCGTAACAATAACGAATGGTCAATAACAGACAACAACAAGGTTATTATAGGACGAGTGTTAAACAACGGGGGAGGGGTGGGGGTGGGGGGGGGATGTGGAAAATGAGATCTAAATATATGTACCGGGTGATAAGGAAAAAATGAGACAGAAGAAAAAACTCGAAAACTTTCGAACGAAGAAAAAAAGAAACAAAATCTAAATGAAAAATGGGGCAGAGTTATGTCCCCTGAGACCCCCGCGAAAAACGATAAAAAACAGAAAACGAAAAAACAAAAAAAAATTCTAGATAATAATGTATTAAGATGTCGATAGAGGACATAGGATAAATTTAATAGAAGCAGGCCCGGCAACACAAACCATCACCACGAAATCAGAACCGACTGTATATAGAAAATAAAGAAGTCACACTAAAAAAAAACATAAGACTCACTTACAACAAAAGAACATAAGAACGATACACCAGAAAAAAAATTGTCGACTAGACGGAAAAAAAAATTGTGAAAAAACAACAGTTGTAAAAGTCGAAAAAAAAAAAAAACCAATCAGATAGAACGAAAAGACAATTGAAAAAAAAACACGAATTGTGACATAAAAACATATTGAAAAGAACAAAAAAATGACTAAGAAAAAAAAAAAAAAAGGATGAAGTAGAAATAACTAAAAAAATAGAGAAAAAAATCGTTGGAAAACTAAAAAAGAAAGAAGATGAATTTAGAAAAAAGTGAAAAAACACGACTCGAAAGAAATCGGCTCCAAAATAATCGAAACAGTATGTGGAGATGCACCGCGGCTTAATAGCTTAATGGAAGTAAAAAAAAAAAATTACAACAACGGATTTTATTTGAAAGGATCTATAACCGGAAAGTCGTTAAGGCGTGAGAAAAAACAACATGATTAATTAATATAGATTAGGTTATGATATAAAGGTATTCGAAAAAAACGGGAAAAATAAAAAAGCGAAAAAAAAAGGGAAAAAACTTGGGCGAAAAACGAACCAGCACTAACGACGTAAAATCTGAACGCGAGTTAATCAAGAACAGTAGTAACGAGAAAAAAAACTTCTATGAACAGTGAAAATATATCGCGGAACAAGAAACTAGCGAAAAAAGTACGAAAACAGCAGAAAAAATGTCAATGTACTTGGAGAAAAAAAAAAATATGAACTTATGTGTGGAGGGAGTAGGAGGAGAACGAGGTCTGCTGGACTAATAGAACGATAACAGAAAAATGTTTATTAGACAAAGTTTATGCGAGCGAGTGGTTTCGAAAAGACTTATGAAAAAAAAAAAACAGGAAGTAAACTGAAGTTGAGGAGTTATAATATTTGTGAAAGGAAACTCTGATGTCTGAAATACTTTAAAAAATAAAAATTATAATTTGATATAAGAAAAAAACGAAACGAAAAAAAAAAACTGAGAAAGAATAAAACAATGGGAGTAACATGAATTAAGACAACAAAATTGATGAGATTTAACTTATTTATGCACTGATAGTATAAAAAAAACGGAAAAAAACAAGGATAAAAGAAAAATCGAAAAGTAGACATCATTATTTATACTTTTTAACCGGTAATACATCACACGTTTCAAATCTAAACTTAAGGTATGGTGTGGAAACAGAAAAGAATCTGATTTTTAACTGAAGAAGAAAATTAGGCTAGGGAAAAAACGAAAAAAAAAATTTTTTATATTTTTGGAAAACAAGACTAATAATCAAAAAATAGCAATGGAACGGTTGCAAAAAAGAAACAGCTTTGCGCTATATGAAAAAAGCAAAAAACCGAAAAAAAAAAATAATAAAACGTATGAACCGACATAAAAAACATGAGCAATATTTGAAAATATAAACTATAAACTAATGGAACTATATGAAAACTGAAAAGAATAACTAAGAATAAAAATGAACACAAACTTTTTTCAGAATTTAAATTACTATTTTAATAATGCGTATGACGTACAATAGATGTAAAGAGTTTCGATAGTCGATCGAACGGAATAAAGATCCACGAAAAGTTGGATCGAAAAAAAAAAAAAGAAAAGTAACTTTTGCTAAAAGTGCAGAATTAAAGACAAAAAAAAAAGACAACGATCAAAAACAAAAAGCACAGTGGAAAAAAAAAACAATTGGCATGCTTGAAATAAAATCTTTAGACAATGAAAAAAAGATAAAACTAAAACTGTATGATGTTGAAACGAAAAATAAAAATGAGACAAAAACGGTCATTTTTAAGTTAGTGTAAGTCGAACTGACACGATTGATTAAATTAAATGCTTTTAGAAATCATTGAAAAAAACATTGTGCTTATTGAATAAAAAATTTAGTAATTAGAAAAACATAAAAAGAAAGAACAAAAAACAAGCGGAACTGAGCGAATCTAGATAATGGACAAATCGAAAAATTCGTGTTGAAAGAGATATTAAACGGAACTTGTGAGAGCGCGCGCGTGTATAAAGATATAGATTTTTTTATTACGCCAAAAATTACGTTTTATTGAAAAGAAAACGAGAAAAGCCAGTATTAAAAACGTGAGAGCGCGAAACCGACGAAACGAACGTTGCCTGTTTGATTTCTTTGAATTTATTGATTAGGTTAATGAAAAAAAAAAAAAACATGCGAACAAATATAATGTGATGAAAAAAAATTGAGCGGCGTCGATTTTAAACTGTGATTGTAGGAATACGAAAAAGAATAAATAAATTTGATCAAAAGAAAACCTAATCTGATCTTTGTAAAAAAAAAATAGATCAATGTGTACCACAAATTGTATGAAAAATAATTAGTAAAAAAGAAGCAAGATGATAAGTCTGAAGAATGTAAAAAACAAAAATATTAACGGAAAAGGAAGTGGGAAAAATCTAGAAAATACCGAGAAAAAAAACCATAGATAAAAACCATGGAAAAAAAACGAAAAAACGATGTATTCCAATTTTAAAGGAAAAACGTGGACCGAAAAAAACAACTAATATAATGGTCTAATGTAATTATAAAAACTGGAAATTTGAACGATAGTACTAAGAAATCGAAAAAAAAGATACTTTGAACTGAGAAAACAAAAGAAAAAAATTCTGAGGACAGGTGTAGAAAATAAAAATTATATATTAAGTAAACGAAAGGAAAACTGAAAATATAGAAAATTTTAGGTAACTTGAGAAAGTGGGGGGGGGGGGGTGGGGGTAGTCATAATTGAAAAAAAACACAGAGGAAAAAAAAACATGAAAACAAAAAAATGAAGTTGGATATAAAGACAAAGGAAAGTAGTATGACAGAAATCATAAAAAAAAAAAACTACAAAGCGAAAAAAAAAAAAAAAAAATAAAGCTACTTAATATTACTAAAATTTAGTTTTAGAAAAAAAAAAAAACTGGGAAATTCGAATATAGGTGCAATTACTAGCGAAGAAAAAATAAGATAGAATGCAAAACACTAAGACAAAAAAATTTAGGGGTGACCAAGAAACATAGCCTTCCCCGTGCGAGAGGTAAAAAACACAAAATATTCGCAAACAACTGTCCCACGTGCCCCCTGTGAACCCCCACATAGATTCAAAACCAGTTGCAGTCCCTTTAATCACAATAATGAGAGCCCCCTCCACCGAAAAAACATCTCACAAAGGAAAAAATCTTAGGAAAAACCAACGTGAAAACAAGAACGCGGAAAGAAAAAAAATCTTGAAATGCGACGAACGGGATGCCTAGAAAAAACATCAATGGTAGATCTAAATCATACTTTGATGTAAAAATAACAAAGTAAAACTGAAAATCTGAGGAAGAAAAAATCGACCGAAAAAAGAAAAATATATAAATAGAGAAAAAAAAGAAGCTAAAGTGAAGAAAATAAATTCAAAAAGTGAGAGACGTAAAAGAAACGGATTAGTTTATTAAGTAAAATCAGTGGGTTGTCGAAAGCAATAAAAATCGTACAAACAAGAAACCGAATGAGCTTGATTCTAGAACAACTCATGAAAACATGGGAACTTAGCGAGAATGGAAAGAAAAAAAGGTAAAAAACTGTATGAAATTAAGGTCGGCTTAATAGAAAAAAAAAAAGAAAAACAAGCCGAACAGAAGAAGAACGAAAAAAAAAATCATGTTTAAAAAAAGAACTTGAAAAAAAAAAAAAAAAATCTAGACTAGAAAAAAAAAAAACTAATAGACTATACAAAACTGCCTGTGAAGAAAAATAAAACGAAAAAAACTTTTTTTCTGAAACGAAAAATAAAAAAAAGTAAAGGAAGTATTTGAAAGCAAGTAAAACGAGTTTGAAAAACGAATGGTTAATGGACTGGAAAAGGAAAAAAACATTGATTTTAGAGTTTGTGGATAACGTCATGTTTGGTCATGACTTAAATTTCAAAGAATGATATTTTTTCTATGCCCGTATAAAAACGGTACAAAACAATTCACATTAAAGTTGCTTAATATGTAAATCCAGTGCCCACTTACATCTGCATCACACACACTCATACAAGGCGAAATATTTAGGAGAAACAACCTCTCGGGAAAACAACACTTTAACATTCGAGTAAATGAGGATCTGTTAAACTTTGCGTCTTTTAAAAAAATATCGGTTTTCGAATAATATAATCCCATAAGCAAAGCCTCGTATAAATTCCCTGTTATTCGATAAAGTCAATTGCACTATGATGGGTGCATCTTTATTAGACCAATTATCTCGGAAGTTCTAGATAATTAATTATATACACTGTGCAACCACACAGCGCTGTTTTTTTAACAGTAATAAATAATACTGGCACACAAGCGGACGTCAAAGTTTAAAACTGTAAAAGTCACAATAATAAACAAAACACTATGTATAAACAATCTCTCTCTCTGTTGTTTTTTTTTTTCAATTGTACACTGTAAAACTAGCAATTTACAGTTTATTACTGTAAAATTACCAATATTACAATGAAATATCCGATTTTAAATGTCAAGCAACAGTATACTACTGTTACAGATGGTTCTTTAAACTGAAAAAATGCACATTATAAACTGTGGCACTAGCAATTTTACATTTATTACTACTACACATAGCGTCATCCACCACACATCACATTACTGTAAAATTAGCAATTTAGTTATTTTTACCAGCAATAAACTAACAATTGCATTAATTTTTACAGTAATGGACGATAAGAAATGCTAATTTTAGAGTTATAAAATAGTAAATATTGCTCGTGTTTTTGAGTACAACGTTTTTGTTTTTTTTTTTTGTTTTTTTGTGTCCATGCCACAGTGTTATAACTGTGGCATTTTTCAGTTTTTAAAACTTGGAACCCTCTGTCTACCAGTAGTTATCTACTGATATGCTTTCACAGTATAATATACGATTATTTCATGTCAATTATGAGTATTTTTACAGTAATAAACTGTAAAATTGAGCTAGTCTTTACATGCGATTAAAATTTGTAGAATTGCTAGTTTAGTTTATTATTGTTGCCTTTACAGTTGTATAAAACTTTAAACCTCTATGCTAGCCATATCAATATACTGTAAAAAAAACAGCTTATTTTTGCAGTGTATATAATTAATTATCTAGAATCGCGAGAATTGCGTCTAATAAAGCATGACCATCATAGTCAATTCCGCTTTATCGAATAACGGATTAAACGATGCTTTGCTTTTGGGGATAATATTATTCGAAACCGAATATTTTTTAAAAGACGCAAAGTTTAAGCATCCTCATTTAATCGAATGGTTTCCCCGGTAGGGTAGATCTCCTAAATATTTGGCCAATTATAGTAAAAATAAGGCGATTTACATTGAAAGCAACTTTAATGTAAATTGTTTTTGTACCACTTTTTAAAGGGCATAAAAAATATCTTCTTTGAAAATTAAGGCTGACCAAACTGACTTCTCTGCTCGAGCAGAAATCTGTCAATCATGACATTGACCCTTTGAAAAAAGTTTCCCAGACTATTTTTCGCAACTACAGCTTAAAAAATGCATGCGTGGGAGCATTGTGCAAGAATTCTTAAAAACGAAGCGTGACTTCCATATGCACTGCCTTCCTTTTCGTTTAGTAGAAAGAAAGAGAGAAAAAAAGAAGTGGCACGAGGAAGAACCCAAAAATATTAGTCATAGTTCCAAAAAATATCTCACACCAGTTTTTAAAATGGCGGCGTATTCCCGGTACACTGCAAATAATGAGCTGTTGTTTTTACTGTATAATACTGGCAGCCGAGGTTCCAATTTAAAACTGTAAAATGCACAGTAATAAACTGTAAAACTAGCAATTTTACGGTTTCTTACTGTAAAGTTAGAAATTTTACAGTTTATTGAAGTAAAGTTATTAAAAAAGCAGTATAATACTGCCGTGCTAAGCGCAGATGTGGTATCTGCAGGTGAACTCAAAATGAGATATTCATGGTTAAAGTTTTACTGCGTATTACTTTTCATTTGTAACTCAATATACAATTTATCTTAGTCTAACTGCTTTATAAATAGCTGGTTTAACATATTAATTATGGTTACTATTATAATTATTTGACTACAATTAATAAATGTAGTTACTGCAAATTTTCCCCTGACAGACGCGTTCATCTACTAGGGTATTTTTACCGTAAGTGACTATTACTAGTTATTTTCAGCAGTATCTGCTCAGATACGACAAAAATAGCTTAGTAATGCACTATTCAAAAATAAAGATGGGAGGTGGTAACTTAACAAAACTATCTTTTTCTGCTATGAATAAGCTAATGAGTAATATTGTAATATAGTTTACGATATTTTTGTTAAATAAATTTTTATTCTATTAGGCTTCAACATTACTTTTAATTCTATAGTAAAATGTTTCATTAATTAAGTTATGGGTCTTAATTATTTGTAATGTGATAAATTAAGATACAACTTAAATATTTTACATTTAAATAACATATTTTTTACTCGTTTTTATTTATTTTTTTACAATAGCGTATAGAATGCAAAAGACATACATAGAATACAGAAATATAATACAAAAAGTAAACATTCCAACTTGCATAAAGTGCAGCTACAAAACTTAATAAATGCAATAATTACTCATTTTTATTGTTTACCGGCAACTGATTCTAAAATGCAAAGCGACTTTAAAGCGGAAGTTTGACAGCAGACGATTTATATATTTGAATAAAAACAAACATTAGAAGAATAAAATCAAATCTTCGCCCAGAAGAATCATACAAGGTGTCCACTCCAATCGTGGACCAATAGCTAATTTCTAAACCGTTAGAGATAAGCATATAGTTTATTTAGGAAAAAATCTCAAAATTACGAAAGGAATTTTGGGTCTATTCAATGTTTTTCAAAAAATCAAATTTTGAAAGAGTTACGAAATTTAAATTTTTATACAGCCCCCCAGTCCTATCAATCATATTTAGTAAAACATTCTTGACACTGTAACGTTTAAAACTAAAAAAAATCACTCTTCTACGACAAAAATTGACCGAGTTATGACGTTTTGAAAAATCAAGATTTTGAAGGATTTCGCATACGGTCCCTAAAGCGATCTCTCTATGACGTCATGAAACAATGCAAAATCTTGATTTTTCAAAACGTCATAACTCGGTCAATTTTTGTCGTAGAAGAGTGATTTTTTTTTAGTTTTAAACGTTACAGTGTCAAGAATGTTTTACTAAATATGATTGATAGGACTGGGGGGCTGTATAAAAATTTAAATTTCGTAACTCTTTCAAAATTTGATTTTTTGAAAAACATTGAATGGACCCAAAATTCCTTTCGTAATTTGGAGATTTTTTCCTAAATAAACTATATGCTTATCTCTAACGGTTTAGAAATTAGCTATTGGTCCACGATTGGAGTGGACACCCTGTATATGAACTTTTACGAAAGCTTCATTTTCAGACATCTGTGTTTTAAATGAATATCCAAACAGAAGGTGTCAGTTTTTAAATAAACATTAATTTAAGATCGCGTTTATTTTATTATCGGCCCACTTCGGTTACTCGATTAATGTACGGGAAATTAAAGTTTAGAACTCTGGTAAAATGAGCTGCTGCATTACTAAATGCTGTATTATACTAAGATATAAAAGTTGTATCTACATTATACTAAAGGAAAAAAGGGTAACTACGCAGATACCACTTTTAATGCTTAGTATTTCTCACTTACGTTCAAACATCCTTAGCAAACGACACAAAATGAGCAGATACGACATTTTATGGAAGAATTTTTTTTATATTTCTCTTTCGTATATCAACGAAAGAAATTATATTTAGGTAAATTAAGATGCAAAGAATCACCCAGTGACAATAACTCATTTTTTTCAAAAAGTGCAGATACGACTTTTGTGCTTAGCACGGCAGAATACTGGCAGCAGAGGTTCCAGTTTAAAGCTAGAATGCACGGTAATAAACAGTAAAATTATCAATTTTGCAGTTTATTACTGTAAAAATAGCAACTTTTACAGCTTATAACTACAAAATTAGGAGTATTATACTGTAAAAACAACATTAATTTTTTACAGTGTACATATAAGCTATAAAGTTTACAAATACCTTTGTGCTATAGATGTACAGAAAATAACAACGTTACGAATGCACAAATGAGCAGGGAAACTGCAGACACGTGTTTCGGCGTTACAAGGAACGCCTTTTTCAATGCAAAAAAAGTTGTGAGCTTATGGATGCACTTGTCGGATGTCTGTGCATCCATAAGCTCACAACTTTTTTGCATTGAAAAAGGCGTTCCTTGTAACGCCGAAACACGTGTCTGCAGTTTCCCTGCTCATTTGTGCATTCGTAACGTTGTTATTTTCTGTACATATAAGCTATGTTATGAATCATCATCTAGCATTTAAACTTTTCATGGACAAAAATGATTTGGAGAACTTTTCCGTAATCGCATGCTTTTATTAATATCTATTTTATAGTGAAAGATTGAACTAGTATTTTCCAAATTTATCTGTACTGCAGGAAAACAAAGTATACTGCCGTGCTAAGCGCAAAAGTCGTTTCTGCAAACAAGTTCAAAAAGGAAAAATTGCCGTTTAAAATTTTGCGTCTCCATGTTTTTGATTCAGATGCAACTTTTTCGGATAATTTTTAAAAATACTTCTCAATCACAAATGAGCCCAAAACATAGTATATAAGTAAAATATACGACAAAGAACCACCTGGGGATCGCAACTCAATTTTGATAAAAAGTGCAGATACAACTTTTGTGCGTAGCACGGCGGTATACATATAATGAATTTGCAACAATAGACTCGGAGGATATATTGCTGAAATTAAGACCTCTAAAGTTGATGTTAAAAAGTGCAACCCACACGTGTCAGGCAAACAAATTAGTACAAGTTAAAAAAGAACTTAACAAATCACACGTGTCAAGTATTTTTCCATAGTTGGGGTAAACATAGCCTTGCAGCACAGGGAATCTACATATATCTATTTACAGCATTACGACTCAGCAGGGTCAGGTTTGACCCTACACTGCAAGAAATGAACTGTTTATTTTTACAGTATAATACTGCCAGCCGAGGTTCCAATTTAAAACTGTAAACTGCACAGTAAAAACTGTAAAACTAGCGATTGTACAGTTTCTTACTGTAAAATTAGAAATTTTACATTTTATTGCAGTAAAATTTAGCTGCATTATACTGTAAAAACAACAGTATAATACTGGCAGCAGAGGTTTCAGTTTAAAACCGTAAAATTCACGGTAATAAACTGTATAATGAGCAATTTTACAGTTTATCACTGTAAAATTAGCAATTTTATGGTTTAATTCTGTAAAGTTAGCAATTCATCAGTTTAGTACGGTAAAAGTAGTAATTTTACAGTTTATAACCATAAAATTAGCTGTATTATACTGTAAAAAGCAACATTCATTTTTTACAGTGAACTGTAGGTCTATAAATTATTAACTTTTAGCCACACTGCTTGTATATATATAAAATTATAAAGAGAAATTTTGATCAAATTGTTCACAGTATCTCCCACATGTAACCCACTTTCGATAAGTTCCCGTTGTATTTATACAAATAAATATTGCATACATCATCGGATATTTTCCTACTTAGATAACTAATTTTCGTTTAGTGCTCAAGAAATACAATGATGGGGTTACATGCAGCCTACCTCACCACCTTAAGGAGCAAAAAAAAAAAAAAAAACGCTTCATCAGTTAAAGGTCAAAAACCAATAAAAATCAATCAATCGAAAGCAGCTAAAAGCTGACCGTTTAAAGATAGCGTGATTCGACTACAGAGAATGAAAAATGAAAGTAATTTATACTAAGGGAAAATTTGCAATTATCAATTAAAAGCTACAAGTTGAATGCAAAACACAGCATATGCCAGAATCAAGGAAAAACTTACTTCCTCGTAGTAACGCTATGCAATTATACAGAATTTACATGAATGGTGCACTCGCCTTTCCTTATTAAGGAAAATACATAAACAGTGAAATAAATAATTAAATATGTCACTGTTATAATTCTGATAATTTTTCGGGAGGAAATATGAGGGGCATATTATCTAGGGCTCTGTTTAATTTCATCACGTACGTCGTCCGTAATTATACTCAATGATAAAATTCATAGATGATAGCAGGAATAGTTTTTTTTTTTTTTAAATCAGAAAGTAATTTAAGATAAAAATCAGGCGATGATGAAATGAATTTATATTGAATATATTAGGCAGCAGAATTTATTGGTGATATTATTTATGAAGCTTTTTGTGATCTACTTACTCTCAAAATTTTCAAAATTATTATTTTAAAAAAAATCGAACTAATCTCATTGCTTTGTTACACGAAAAAGATGTACTATTTAGCTGTTTCCTAAAGTGACTTTTTATTTTAAGAAATTTTTCTGCATGTTTTGTGAAAGATTTTTTAGTTGGAATATTCTGAAATTATATTGCAAGAAATTAATGATGATATGACCGTAAAGTTATTTTTAGTGCACAAATTATAGTTTTTTGCTACAGATTTTGAAAATCAATTTAATACATAGGGAAGGGAAGGTATAAAACGCTTCTCATCAAACTTTGCTTTATATAATCGTTAAAAATAAGAGACGTCCTTATTTTCGTTTTATCTCTCTCTCTCTCACTCCTTTAGATACTTCGAACTGATTTGGTTGCTTTTTTAAATAGCACAAGAGGGATATTAAGTTTTAAAAAATTCGAATTTTAAAATTTTTCTTAAGGCATAGTATTAATTGTTGATATTATTTATCAAAACTAGTTACGACGAAAAAGAAGATAGCTGTATAACTTTCGAATAGTATCAAATTTGAGTGCAGACAAAAGTTTGTTGATAAATTTCAAATGATTAATTTATTTCCTCATATTCAAAATATGAAACACTGGCCAAAAAATGTTAAAGCTCGAAAAAAGTTATATTAAACCATTTTTATTTTTACCCATATATACTGGAGACAGTTTGGAAAAAACAGTAGGTTTAGATACTGGTTTAATCCAGCAAATTTAAAAAGTTTGACAGAGTGATTTGCAAAAACTAAATTATTACTTAACACTTTTATTCATAGCTTGCATTACAGCATACTATTTTACAAAATATTATGCATAAGTAAAAATAAACTCGCGCCTAAAAAATCTTTTAGTTTGTAATCTTTTAGTATATAAGACGAGTTTTAAATAATTCTTATTTCTAATTAAATATGTTTGGAAGTAGAAAAAAATCCAATAAAAATCTGTTGAGATGGTTTTTACGGCAAACAAAGTTACAATAAGAATTTTGCAACGAAACACTTTTAAAGACTCTGAGCTTGGTTCCTGTTACAACATTGCACGCCGCGAATTATCAAAGCAAAATAAAAGCAAAATTTCGCTCGAAAAATCTTACTGCTCTTAAAAGTCTGCTTATCGAACTTATTCTAAACGAAATCCGACTAGTCTTAGAACAATAAGGGCGAAAAATATGTTTATGTTAAGCTTTAAAAGCCAATACAGATTTGTTAGAGCGTCACTTTCAAAGAGTATTGTAACTATTTTTTTTTAAGCCTCGTATCTTGTTTCCTGTTACCACACCATATTTTAGTTATAGTCGTAGTACTCAACTAAAAAAATACTCTTGCTCGAAAAGTCTTAAAGCTCTAAAAAGTTTGCAAGATGAACTTCAAATGACTCTTATTTTTAACAAAATGTCTCTAGAAGTAGAAAAAATATGTATATAAAACAATAAATTTAGGTTTGCAATAGTCTTTATTGCAAACTTGATTGGGCAGGAATTGTAATAAATATATTGTTACTGAACACTTATAACCTCTGTTTCCTATTACATCACACTCTTTACGAATTATCATACTCAAGTAAAACTATTCCCTCTCTTAAAAAAATCCTTAAGTTCTCAAAAGTTTACGAGACGCTATTCAAAGAATTATTAATTGTCCACAAAATCCATTTGGACACGTATAAAACGTATGCGAATGAAATATTTATGCATGAGCTTCTTTTCTCAAATGAAGAAAATTTAGCAAAATGTCCTTTGCTATGAGTATTTTTACTAAATACTTTTAAAAAGCTTGCTTAGTATTAAACATCAAATTTTACGTATTTTCCTACACATCCGAAGTTAAAAAAAATATAAATCGTTTGGTTTCACTTTAAAACTTGGAGCAAAACGTATTAGCAAAAAGTTAAGTCAGATAGAAATACATTAAAACGTATTAAATACTAAAGATTATATTCAAGATAAAGATATATTCAAGATAAAATAGATGATGAAATGTGTTTTACATTCCAAAACAAACTTCTAAATGATATGTGTCTCAAGTATTACGGTGTTTTTCTTCATGCAAAATGGAATTTAAATCACTTACCTTGTTTGTGAAAAGACACTATTCAAGCAGCTAGAAGAATGTTTTTGCAAAAGACCTTCACATTTTTTTCTTAAAACCGTTTGCTAAAAGAAAAATGTAAGCACCTAAGTATAAACTCAGAATTGCAGCAAAATAAAAACGTACCTAAACATACTATTCAGAAAACACAAAATATTCCCATAGAAGGTAGTAATTCTGTACTACACTGTAAAACATAGATGTTGTTTTTACAGTATAATACAGCTAATTTTAAAGTGACGAACTGTAAAAATTGATAATTGTACTTCAATAAAATAAAATTGCTGTTTAAGAATGATTACAGTGCATTTTACAGTTTTAAACTGCAATCTCTGCTGCTAGTATTATACTGTTGCTTTTACAGTATAACACAGCTAATTTTGTGGTAATAAACTAAAATTGCTAGTTTACAGTAATAGACTATAAAATTACTAGTTTCAGTTCATTACTGTGCATTTTACAGTTTTAAACTGGAACCTCTGCTGCCAATATTATACTGTTGTTTTTACCGTTTAATACAGATAATTTTATGGTAATTAACTGTAAAATTGCTAATTTTAGTAATAAAATTGCTAGTTTTACAGTAATAAACTGCAAAATAGCTAGTTTTACAGTTTATTACTGTGCTTTTACAATTTTAAACTGGAGCCTCTGCTGCCAGTATTATACTGTAAAATCAACAGTTTATGTTTTGCACAGTGGTGTTTCCACCTTCCAGAATTTTAGATTTTATAGCTAAATTACTCTCAACATCCTGCGTTTTTTTCACAATAAAATTCAAAACTGTGCGTCATAATAGGAAAGCACTACTCAAAACTAATTGAAAAATTCATTTAAATGCAACACACAATATAGGGCAATCTATAGGCCAAAAACAGAAAATAATTTGTTGCAGGGAGGCTAATGATAGTTTACTCATCATATAAAGTTTTTAGGAAACAAGTCAAATGGACACACACAAATTTCGACAAAATAAGTCAGTGGGCTATTTTTTCGGTACAGGGGGGGGGGGGGGGAGGGTTGTTCCTAAGTCACCTTATATACGTCCGTTTTATGAATAAAATTTGATCTGACTTAGAACTATGCTGTAATATTCGCTGTAATTATGCTGTAATTAATAGGAAATTTTTCGAATTACATTTTAGTGTCTGCTTTAAAAAGATCGATGGAAACTATCACGCAAGAATGTAATGGAATAAAAAATCGTAAACTGTTCTAGTTAGGATTCTTAAAAAAAAAAAAATGTACGCAACACTGAAAAGTGTATGATTTAAAATTTTAGTACTCCCTCGTTAAAATCCTCATAAATCATATAAAAAGCATTCGAATAAGTGAAAGATTTTTTTTTTATTTGGGAAGTTACTTCTAGAAGTCTGAAGCACCTTTTCTGTTTTAACTCTGTTTATTTGAACTTATTTTTCTTATCAGTACTGAAGCTGCAATTCTTTCAGCACCGAATAAGATTCTAGAATAGAGTGAAGTGATAGATAAAAGACGTTGGTTGAGATATTGGCCTGAGCTTCCTGTTTTTGTTTTTACATTTTTTTTCTTTTCTTTTTTTTTTAAACCTAAAAAGAAGGTGGAAGATGAACTGGCGTATGGGAATAAGTTAGTAAAAAATAGGAATAAGGGAAAAAATAAAAGTAATTAAATTCTATACACACTGCTAAAGTTAACTTGTTTTTACAGCATAATACTTGCAGCTGAGTTTCCAGTTTAAAACTGTAAAATACACAGTAATAATCGGTAAAATTTCTAATTTTCCAGTTTATTACTGTGCATTTTACAGTGTTAACCCATTAATGCCTAGCGTCCCTTTTTAGGGACGGTCCAAAAAAGGGTCTGAATTTCCCCAAAATGAACATTTCAACCAAATAATAGTGTTCAATTAGAACCTTGGTGTTGTTTCAATTCGTTATTAAAAGATTGCAGCACGTAACCATTGTAAAGTGCGTTCGGTAGCAATTTTAATATGATTTTCATCAAAAATGACATTGTTCACAATCTCAAGGAAAAAAGCTAAGTTTTCAAAGTTATTCCCAGCATCCCAGTTTATGTTCATTGCTGATTTCATTTCTTCTTATAAAATGTCTCTTTAAATATTATATTGGAGGCAGGAAAAAATTTCAGTAAAATCTTTTCTTAATAAAATATTTATTTTTTACGTAATATTTTTTTATTATTTTTCCTGTCCATTAAACACTGTTTGTAACCAGTAAACAAAATATCTTTGGAAAAAAAAATGTCAGGCATTAATGGGTTTAACTAGAACCTCAGCTGCCAGCATTACACTGCGAAAACAACAGTTTATTTTTTGCAGTACACTAAAGAGTTGAAGTGTAAACAAAATATGTATATACATAATGAAATACATTCAGTTTGAAAAAGGATAACCTCAAAATATTTGCATTTCCTTCTTATGAGTGCATTTCTGCATTGATTCGTTTATAAGATACATTTTAAAGC
This sequence comes from Uloborus plumipes, assembly GCA_038373865.1. Classification (NCBI taxonomy): domain Eukaryota; kingdom Metazoa; phylum Arthropoda; class Arachnida; order Araneae; family Uloboridae; genus Uloborus; species Uloborus plumipes. Next base: position 102,427 of record JAXGGA010002133.1, on the reverse strand, counting down.
GGGGGACAAACTGTGCAATGTTGTGGATAAAACCACAAAAACAATTAGCTTTTGAAAATTCATTAGCATGTTATTCACAAAATTTAGAACTCCAAAACACTGGAATAATTTTTGTATTTTTTTACCGAGTTTATCAGCTGTGTTTCGAATTTACAAATCCTAATAATACGATGGCGAGATCAAGAACCAGCAGGGTTTAAATTATTATTAAATTATATTACACCAATGAACCATAAACCGAAAATCAATTCAACTTTTAGACAGACAGGTGGTGCAAATTATATAGCGAACGACATATATAAATGTTACATGTCCATAAAATCAGCATGGACAATATTAAAGTTCTGTAACTGTTTAGAAATCTAAAAATCGAGTTTAATGGTTCCAATTTACGTTCTCTGTTTTGATTTATTTATCAAAGATATTACGATGCTAGGAACAAGAACCATCACTTATCTTTAACATTATTTTCCTCATTTAGCAGTACCCTGTAGCGAAAAATACTCAAACCAAACCCGACCTTTTTATTATCACTTTTCAGTGCGCAACATTTCATATATTTATCAATGAAGAAAATCTAAGCAGCATGTGTTTTGGACTTAAGATTTTAATTAAATTAGCACTCAAAATGTTAAGGTTGTGTGGCGATGTAGGAATCTAAAAATCGAATTGTTCAAATCTACGCACTTGCAATTTTTTTAATCTTAAATACTAAGGATAAACTGAAACAGAAATCATAATTTACGATTCATACCATTTTCTTAATCTACACTGCAAAAAATAAACCGTTGTTTTTACAGAATAATACTGGCAGCAGAGGTTCCAGTTTTAAACTGCAATGCACAGTAATAAACTGTAAAATTAGCAATTTTACAGTTTATTACTGTAAAGCAGCAATTTTAGTTTATTAGAGAAAAATTAGCAATTATACAGTTTATTGGTGCAAAATTAGGAATTTTTAGTTTATTACTATAAAATTAGCTGCATATTACTATAAAAACAACATCCATTTTTTAGTGTTGCAGTTCAATTTAGCAAATCAAGACCAAATAATCGCGAAATTAATACCAGATTTTTTATCATGATTAATGTTCTTTCCCAAATTTCACAAAAAAGGAAATTTAAACAATATTTTAAATGTTACACGTTTATCAATTGTGTTTCGGAAAAAAGATAATATACATTTTGTAACGTTATAATCTCTGTCCAAAACTCGAATGGTTCGTATCTGCATACATCAACTATCATAAATACTGGGAACAGCTGGCTGTCAGTGTTAAGTTAGCACTTTTAAAGAAAAAAAAAATATGGGGTCAAATTTGAAACCGTTTATTCGGAGCATGCTTCGCGCTACCCGATGTCCCATAAAGAAAATTTGAACAGTTCACACAACGTCTTTGTATTTTTTAAATATTATAAACCCTGGGAAACGAAATAAAATGAAAATTGATCAATTTAACTCAACGCATCTATATATTTTTTAAACTCTCATCAACACCGGGAACCACATAAAACAAAAACCAACTCAACGTAACTATCATAAATACCGAGACCAAAAAATCAAATAGAAATCATAACTTACGTTATAGACCATCATCTTGATTTAGCAGCTGACTATCACTATTAAGTCAGGAATTTAAAAGAAAAATGCGAGCGCAAATCTGAAACCGTTTACTTGGAGCATACTTCCCGCTGCCTAATGTCCCATAAAGTTCACGATCGCGACAAGACGTCTTTTTGCGTCCTTGATACGTCAATCATCGTTAAAAACGCTGACAGTTGGCAATGGCGTTAGCAATTTCGGGTTGGCCAATGGTCTGGTGTGTAGGGTCCAGAGCTGCAGGGCCTGTGACAGCCAAATGCATTGATGCGGGCCAGTTGGGGGCCGCCTGGTCAGTGCGGCTAATTCACATATATGCCAGGCTCTAATTGGATGGTGAGATTTATGGCGGCATTAGGATAATCTATTTACGCACGCTATTTTGTAGTTACTTGGTATAAGTGGAGCGATAATGTTTCCTGGTGCAATAATAGACGCTCGGTCTTGCCTTCTTAATGGGATGCTGCCTACTTAAATGCAAAAGGAAAAAAATAGAATTCCTAATACTTAATACTTTTTTTCTTTCTTTTCTTTTTATTTATTTATATTTTTACGCTGAGCACTTACGTCGGTTATTTATTTTGTGCACATTTTTGAAAAAATGATTTTGAATCACATTTTGTTTATATTTGCCTGAACAGTAAAAAACAATCTGCTGAAATTTTTTTAAAAATCTGCAGAAAATTAAATCATACTTGGAACATGCTTCAAAAAACCTGCAGAATATTTAGAGAATCCTGAAAGAAAAAATGGGGATTTTCTGCAGATTATATTGAAGACAAAATACAGAGTTTTTGTCTTCCAAAATTCTATAAAAATCTTTACGGAACTTGAAGTATTTTTTTTTTTCCTTTTCTCACATTTTCTGCAGAATATTTTTATTTGGATGTCACAGGTGGGTGGGCAAAACTTTCAACCGATGCCAAAAATTAAAATGAATAATTTTAATTCTGAAGTTGATTGTTGAAAAAGTTAACAAATTGATTTCAAGGCAAAGAAAGCACACAATTGGGGACAGTGGACTTTTGAAACTTTACAAACCTGGATGACAATCGAAGTTTTTCTGGAAACAAATGTTTCATATCATATTGAATTAATCAATATTTTCTTCAGGAATAATCCTTTATATCAAAACTGGAATCATTTATATTAACAATAAGAGCTTTGAACGGACGCTTGCGTGCAACAAGCATGGAATTTACCATCACTCAGCTTCAATCGCCTCTTTATTCGTCGTTCATTTATCAAGTCAATACTTTAAATTTCCTCTAAAAGCTTTTTTTTTTAAATCTTTTCTTGTTTTCTTGAAGTAGTGTTCAACATGTTGTATAGAAGCTACGTAATTATCAATATTTTTCTGCTAAAAGTGTTCCATGCGAATTTAGAAATTTAATTATATTTCCAAATGTTTAAAAAAAAGTTTTATTTCCTAGCATCTTACGATTTCTATATTTTTAGATACGATGAGAATTCTAAATAACTATACGTCGACCAATAAGACCAGCCCCTTCTTTTTCTGTGAAGGACAGCAAAATTTTCCTAGCTGGTGATTTTAGCGTCATCAGAAAGTCTAAGTACGAGGGTGTTTCGAAAAGTAAAGATACAATGATTCGCATTCCTTAAAAAAGAAATTTATTTACAAAACGTCAGTTGTTTCTTATTAACTGAACTATTTACTATTTTTCTACATAATTTCCACCGTTATCCAAACATTTGTTGAGCCGAGGTACAAGCTTTTATACTCCAGAGTCGTAGAAGTTTGCCGCCTGTTTTCGGAACCACATACCTACTTTATCTTGAAAAAACATAATCGTTGGTGAAAGATTTTCTACTAAGATGTGACTTCAGGTAAAGAAATAAATGGAAGTCGCGGGGAGCAAGGTCCGGGCTGTATGGTGGATGTTCCAGTACTCCCCATTTGAATTTTTTGAGCAGTGATTTGGTTAGGAGTGTTGTGTGAGGTCTAGCGTTGTCATGAAGCAAGCGAACTCCATTTGTCAGCATTGCCCTGCGTTTGTTTTGAATTGCCCTTCTAAGACGTGTCAAAGTCTGGCAATATGCAGCAACATTAATTGAGGTTCCTGGAGGCATAAATTCGACAAGAAGAATGCCTTGAGTGTCCCAAAAGACAGAAGCCATGATTTTTTTCTCGGAAATCGATGTTTTGAATTTTATCGCTTTTGGAGAATTTGAATGGCGCCATTGCAGTGACTGTTGCTTGGGTTCCAGTGTATGGTGATAAACCCATGTCTCGTCTCCTATCACAATGTGATCAAGGAACTCATGACCTTCTTCTGCATAGCTTGTGAGGAAGTCGAGTGCAAAGCCCATCCTTTTCTTTTTGTGTTCTTCTGTTAACATTTTCGGAACCCATCGCGCACACAATTTCTTGTACCCTAACTTGATAGTCACAACTTCATAAAGAGTTGTCATTGACAGTTACGGTATAATCTGATGCAATTCTTTCAATTTGAGACGTCTATTCGCACGAATTGTGTCCTCCGTTCTCTGAAGAAGGGCATCAGACATCACCAGATCCCCGACCTGTTCTTTGTTTGTGATGAACATCGGACCTACCATCGGAGAAATGACAACACCATTTCCTTCATTTTGTCGATTCATAATGTCTCCATAAACAGGAACAACTTCTGTATGAATATCCGCTGGTCGCTGACCTTTTGCATGAAGAAAACGAATGACGGAGCGAACTTCGTATTTGGCGGAATTCTGAATCGCCACGGCCATTTTAATTACGAACTACTTCAACAAAAATTAACATTGCAATTCGAAACAAGCATGAGGAGAAAGCTAAATGTTCAAGATTAACACCCGTGTTGTCAACTTTCTCATCAAAACTTTTATTTTCCGCTGGCGTGCTTTGTATCTTTACTTTTCGAAATGCCCTCGTAATAATAAATCTTTATCAATAAGAAGTTTGTTAGCAACAGGCAAAAGTGTAGTAAAAAAGGTTGCAAGAGTCTAGTCAAAATTGTCTGTTTTTATCTCACTGTAAATATTGTGTGTATCTATTTCCTTCGGGGTTCACTAAATTATTAGAGTAAAAAGTTGTTAATTGTTCTAGGAAGCCTAGTTTATGAAAAAAACGAATTCAGAAAGAAAACGTTGCTGCGCACCGTCATTTATTCCTGTGATTTGATAATCATGAAGAAAATGACTGCGGCTTAATAAGGCAATGATTTGTATTATTGGGACTCAGGTGTCCTTATTAAGACACTGAACTGTCGGGTGGAGGATATGATCTCGTGCTAGATGCTGTACATTTGTGCACAAATTGTGCACCAGTGTGACCAAAAAAAAAAACAACAACAAATAATAACTGCCTATCAGTGCTCCGAGCGTGACGATTGATTTTCGTTTTTCCATTGTAGAAAATATGGATTTTTTGGTAATAACTTTGTGTTAGTCAAATGTGACTTAATATGTTTCACTTTGGCAATAGAGAGTATTTCATTTTAATCAAATTAATTTGATAGTTATTTTTGACGTTTTTTTAACAGTCGGCCTTATGGCTCGTGGAATCACTTTTTTTTTTTACCGAAAAATATTTTAACTAAACATGTAAGATGTATTCCATTAAAAAAACTTTCTAACACTTTGCGCCCCCCTCCTCATTTGTAGGTATAATTTTACAGCCAAAATTAAAACAGCATTTTAATACAAATTCTGCAAAAAATATATTAATCTCTCTTTATTCACTGTAATTTTCCTATTAAAGTTTCAAGTGTATTTAGAAAAAGAATCTAATCTTCACTACTCCACTTTGCTTTACTTTCCCCTATTTATACGGCTCTTTAAATAAGGAGCCAATAATTGATAAAAGTGCTAAAATTGCATGGTGTAAACAGTATTAAACAAATAGAAAAGAACTTTATCACCGCAGATACGCATCCTATTTTAAAACCATCCTTTTTTTCATGTCTGTAGTTTTTTCTTCCACCAATTCATTTCCATTTTCCACACAACCTTTAATCCTAAAATAAGAAAATGAAAAGAATCAGTAAGTTTGCAAATAAGTACAGTTCATGTAAGTTATGCAAAGACGATTTCAAGTCCCTTCAAGATTAATAATTTGTCAAGTTTTTCTTCACATTTCTGAGCAGTGATGTAATATATATCAGTTGCAAGAAACTTGCTTTCTCAAACCTTTTTTCCTTTTTACTTTACTTTCTCGTAAAATTTAACAACAATTTTAAACAAAGGAAGAAGTGAAATGCAATCAAACAGGCTTTAATAGCTTGTTATAAACTTGGAATATATAAAATATTTTTAAAAGAGCTGTAATAAAATAAAAGTTTGAAAGTGTTGTGAGCAGGAGCGCCCCCGATGGGATGTCACGGGAGGTCACTGTGACCTTCCAATAATTTCCGTATTCGGCACATGTTGCTGAATGTTCAGCAATTGAAGAAAATATTGCAACATTGAGATTATTTGTTCTTTTTAGTTCTTAGAATTGTTGTTTATAAAGATACCTAATGTTTTTTCGCACAAAATGTTATGCATGTACGACATGTGTGCATGCTGGTATATTATCATTTGGTAAAATTGCAACTTCATTCTCCAAAAATTTTAGTTCGGGCCGCCCCTGGTTGTGAGTCCAAAAGTCGTCCAGCAGAATTCAGATTCAAGTTTTTTCTCTTTCTTCGTTTCCATTACATACAAATGTTTTTTTATAAACCATGATAATACATATTAGATTGCAATTCTACAGTCAGTTATTGAATCATAACAGTGCTTTAGCAAAATTTTAGACTCTTTCAAGCCGAAAGTTACTAAAGCAGTTTTTTCTCTTGTTTTAAGAATCTTTCGCAAGGAAAAAAAACATTTAAAAACATAAAGTGAAATTTTCAATCAAAACTTTAAAGTCATTTTGTGCCTTCAGAAAAGTTAGAGGAAAACTTCCCTAGCCTTTTCAGTAATCAATACCTTGACACGTGTGTCTATATGATCCATAAGAGATGCATATTGATAACTTTTTTTTTTCCAAAACTTTATTCATTTATTATGAAATTCATGGAATCTTTGGATAGTTATTGACACTACCTTCATTTAATATTGAATTAAAAATTAACCTTGAATAAAAATAGAATCATAACCAGGACTTCATTTCTACTACAAGAAATAATTAGTCCCCGCCACCTATTTTTAAGGATTAATAACTTGCATTTTTCACAAAATTTTAAGTTTTCCAGAAAGTGCTGGAACTCAGTTGCCGTGAGCTCCTATGAAAGCTAAGCCCAGAGCATAACTATGAATGCAGATATATTTCATCTGAGATGTTTCTAAAATAAATAAATAAAAAATAAGTGCAGTGCATTATATAAACAATAATTTATTTATTTATTGCTAAGATTAGGATTCTGGTGTTTCATAGCATGGAAAAATATAATTTATAAAATATCTGTTTCTGATTATGCATTTTATTACAGACAATATTGTATTTGACAGTAATTTCTTTCTTTCCTAATTTATTTTTTGCCAGTATTAAGATTCTGGTTTCTCAATAATATGGAAAAATACAATTTATAAAATATTTGTATTCGGTATTTTTTGCAATATCGAATACAATTGTTTTTGAAAGTAATTTCTTTCCTTTTAATTTTTTTTATCGATTCTAGTATCTCAGTATTACGGGAAAATATAATTTATAAAAATTTATGATACAAAATTTGAGCTTAGGGGACACAAGTCCTTGGTTCTTAAAGGGTTATAAAAAAATTTTTCGTTTTTCCACACATGATTTCGTTACTCTGAAAGGGAGGAAATATAATCTTTGGAAATGACATCTGATAATCACAATAACCAACTGTCAAAAATTTTCGTTTTATGCAAAGTTGTATTTTATCGAATACTTATTTTTGCAACTGACAGGATACACACTGCTCGCTGTGTCGAATGAATTACATAGTATCGTTATACACTGAAATGTACAAATTTCTTTGAATTATTTAACTTCTTTTTCTCTCTTCGTCTGATCCTCACAAGTAAAAATATGCTAAAATACGAGCAGAATTTCCACTCCGACACTGTAAAACGTCCAAAATAATTACAGAAATACCAGGAGTTTCCAAGTAATGATTAAATTTGTTACATAACTAATTTGGAGCACATAAAGTGCATGCTTAGACCCGGTGGCTATTCATTACATTTGCTAGCCACACTGCATAAAATGAACCGTTTTTTTTACAGTATAATACTGGCAGCCGAGGTTCCAATTTAAAATTGTAAAATGCACAGTAATAAACTGTAAAACTAGCAATTTTAGTTTCTTACTGCAAAGTTAGGAATTTTACAGTTTATTTCCGTAAAATTTAGCAATATTATACTGTAAGAACAACAGTATAATACTGGCAGCCGAGGCTCCAGTTTAAAACTGTAAAATTCACGGTAATAAACAGTAAAATTAGCACTTTTACAGTTTATTGCTGTGAAATTAGTAATTTTACAGTTTAGTGGTGTAAAATTTGTTATTTTAATTTATATACTATAAAATTAGCTGTATTATACTGCAAAAACAACATTCATTTTTTGCACTGCATTCATAATGCAGTTTTTAAGGTCTTTTGTTGAATGTAAACATTTTTTCATGTGCAGTTTGGGATCTTATTGGTGATCCTTATGTTTTGGAGCCAAGGAGGCCCCTCGCAATTCTATATTTGTGACACGGTGAATCCATCCCTGCTGGGTAATTGAACTGGTTTGTAAAGTAAATATTTGATATTTCACAGAATGAATTTTTGCACCTTTTCACTTTTTGCTGTTCAAAAAAGTCCTCAGAAAGATACACAATATGGAATGTAATTTAAAATTATGCCTCAATTATTGCGTTTGCAATACTTACTTGCTGCTATTAAATATCTGTCTCTTTGATAAATATCGTACATGATGAAAGTTGTCAAAAACATTTCCCAGAAAAAGAAATATGTACGAATTTTAAGTATTTTTGAAATAAAAAATTGTTTGGTTTTGTTGCCGCATTTGCAAATTGCCCAAGCAACTGAAACTTTTCTTCCGCATTTAAAGCTAATCTGAAATGAATTCAAAAATAAGAAGTTTTGATGTTGAGATTTTTCTTTTTTTTAAAGCAAAAATGCAAAAACTGATTTTAAAAATCGTTTTTTTTTTTTTTTTTGTCTTAATTTAATAAATTTGTAGATGTGCATAAATAACAAAAAAGACACAACTCATTAATGCCAAACGCGAGCATGGGACGCAGTACAAAAAAGGCAGAATGCTTATAATTAATCACGGTGTTTGCAAAATATTTGAACTCTATTAGAGGAAAAACTCTGCACTTCTGTGGAATACTTGACATGCTGTAATGCGGTCTTGCTATAAATAGGCTTAACTTTTATCCCCTGAGATTCATTTTTCATAGGAAAGAATGTTGTAATGAAGGAGCATGCCATGGCCATAAGGATTTCCCGCCTTCTTTCTTACTGGGTGGTCTCGATCAGATTAAACGTGACAGAGAACAGTGCAGAGTTCCACTAAAAAAATAAAATAAATAAAAGCATCGATCTGAAGTGTGAATTTTACTCTCAATATGGGGTCAAATACATTTCCTGGTGAAAATGTTTTAGACTGGTTTCGCAAATTTAGTTTCATGCTCAAAATTCTTTGAAACGTATCATATTTAATAAGCGTCTTTAACTTAATAAGGGCTTTACAGTACAGTAACCAATGAAACGACAGATATCTATACACTGCAAAAAATAAACTGTTGTTTTACAGTACAATACTGGCAGCCGAAGTTCCATTTTAAAACTGTAAAATGCACAGTAATAAACTGTAAAAATGCTAGTTTTCCAGTAACTGGAAGTAATTGGAAAATTTGTACCATTGTAAATTGCCACTGTAAATTTGCTTTCACAGATTATTACTGTGCATTAGGGTGGGGCGAAAAATAAAAAAGTTTTTCAGATCAACTTCTAATAGTTGCCAAAAGTTGTCTTTGGTGATAGTTAGCTTTTGTGCAAAATTTGAGAAAAATCGGTTAATATCTTCAGGGGGCGCTGCAATCGCAAAGTTTTACCATAGCTTTGTTATGGATTTTATGGTTAAAATATCAAAAAGAATGCCTTTAGCTAGTCTCTTTGCGTTTTTTTTACTCAAAAGATGTTTTCATGCATTAAAAGCATATGAAATGACTCACAAACATTATTTTATATGATATATTTATATTTAAAAAAAATCACTTTTTTCACGTTTTTGTTTCTTTTTAAATGCTTGAAATATAAATATATCATATAAAATAATTTTTTGTGAGTTATTTCATATGCTTTGAATGCATGAATATATCTTATGAGTAAAAAAATGCAATGAGATTAGCTAACGGCATTATTTTTCATATTTTAACCATAAAATCCCGATAAAAGCTATGATAAAACTTTGCGATCGCAGCGCCCCCTGAAGATATTAACCGATTTTCTCAAATTTTGCACAAAAGCTAACTATCACCAAAGACAACTTTTGGCAACTATTAGAAGTTGATCTGAAAAACTTTTTATTTTTCGCCCCACCCTACTGTGCATTTTATGCAGTTTATTACTGTGCATTTTCAGTTTTAAACTGAAACCTCTGATGCCAGTATTATTCTGAGAAAACAACAGGTTTTTTTGCAATGCAGAAATGCGTACAGCAACATTCGCACTATGTCGTCCAGTACTTCCTTATATACCTATTTATTTATTTGCCAAGCAACTTGATTTTTCAATTTTTGAAGTTATCTTTGCTTGAAATGAATTAAGTTTGTAACATTTATTTTCCAACTATAGCGAACAGTTTGTAATTTAAAAAAAGTTTTAGAAATCTTTCTCTTTTTTTTTTTTAAATGAATTGGCCAGCAGTAATTTTCTTCCATTCAGTTTCAAAAAAAAAAAAAAAAAAAAGAGAGACTGGAAAATGTTGTGTTTGTCCGTTTACAGACTAGACCTTCTCATTTAATGGGATACTGCACCATTTTTCTAGATTATTTTATTTATCTAGGTATAAACACTTTCATAGTGAAACATTGAACTACATTTTTAAGAGTATAAACGAAGGGGGGGGGCCAAGTTGAATGGTGACAGACAAATAATTATTAGAAAGTTAGAAACAGCACTTCTGGTTTGACTAAAGTTTCAAAAGACTAAAGCAAAATAAATCCGTTATGTCATGATATTCTTTCTTCTATTAGTTCATTTCTTCTGCGTTTAAAAAAGTAAATGCCAAAAATAGTGCATGAAATAACTTGTATTCTGTATTGGCTTTTTTGAGTTTTAACTTGAGCGAAATATTTATAGAGGGAAAAAAAAAGAAGCAATTTAAACGACGGTGTAAAAAATTATGATAACTAAGAAACAAATTTTAATCAGAGTCAAAGTGAAAAAATTCCTTAAACGAAAATATATCTTGAAACTATAGTAATTAGATGGGGTGGAGGAAGAAATTGAAGACTCACAAGAGTGTAAAAATATAGTTGAAATGAATATCTTATTGATAAAAGAAAGGCCATTGGCCAAACGAAAATAACTATTAATTAAGGACTAAAGAGGAAAGCATTCTGAATATGGAAAACCCAGATGACTGGTGACAAAATCTAATGGTTGAGCACGAAATCCTAATGACTAAGGGTAAATTCCTGATGACTGAGGACTCATGGAAGGAATGCTGGAGACAAAAGTCTAATGGCTGAGGACGAAATCCTGGGGACTAAGGACGAAACCCAGATGGCTAAGATTCATTCCTGATGGCTGAAGACAAAATACTAATAGCTGAGAAAGGAAATCCTGATGGTCAAGGACGAACTCTTGCTGAGAAGGGAAGGGAAAGTTCTTCGAATAACTAAAGGCAGGAATTATGACAATAAAACAAAAAAGAGAAGGAGGGGATTGTTATGCCATGGTTGTAGGTTCTGTAAACTGCGGGGAAGACACTGGAAGCGATATAGGGCCCCTAGGGCCCTGGGAACTCAAGTGCCCCCAACAGGGGTTCGAAACTGTAACTTATTTTTGTTTTTTGAATCACACCTCTTCAAACACTTTGCGGGAGTTCCCTCAAGTTGATATAAAGCAGCCATTGGGGACAGGAAAAATAAAATTAGTTTTATGCTATTTATTTTGTGAAGTTTCCGTTTTGACAGAAATTTGCCTTAAGCACACATTTGACTATAGAACTGATCAAAGATAGGTACTTTGCGGCAGGCGTGTTTTTTCGTTTTGCGCTTCCAATAAGAAGTTCTGGTGATCTACTTGTCGAACTACTGAATATTGCAATGCTTTTTGACGTGCCAAAATATATTGCTATTAAATTTGTGCATCTTGTTAATTATATTCCTAAATATTTTACTTAATTGCTTTGAATATTTTTTACTCCTTTTTTCAAAGTTTTTTTCCTGTTTTGTCATCTCATTTAACTATTTAGTTGAAACATTAAAATTGTCACTATAATTTTGTCACAAAAAGCTTTCGCGAAATGTCATTTTTACTCACAAGCTTACATCTTTTACATTGAGACCCCAAATCAACTGTTACTCCTAAATACATATCTGAAATTTCTATTGATGTGCTTTCAATGATGATTTTGGTTTTAAATATTTCGTACAAAGATAAATTGTTTTTTTTAACGAATACGATGCTTTTTAGTTTTACTTTACTTTAAGTACATAATTTCACAAACAGATAATTTTAATACAAATATTAGGATTATTAAAATCAAAAATAAAAGTCTATCTTTCACCAATGGGAACACTACAAAGCTTTGGAAATTCCTTCTTCATCTGTGTACTCTGCTGTTTTTTTTTTTTTTTTTTGACATTTCTTCTCAATAAAATGCAAAAACTTTTTCTAGAAAGAATAATTGAGAGTTAATTATTTAATCTTTAAGCATATCTCTCAACAAAATTTTCAGTTTTAAGTTACTATACAAAGATTTCTCCTGTTTAGAATTATAAATTTAGATTTATAAATTTATAGTGTCAAAATTAAACAACAACGAACTCTTTTTTCCATCTTTCAATCTGTTGACTTACATTTTGACTGTTCGTTTTAGACATGTGAACCATTCGTCGTTTTTATGCATTGATGAAGATATTTGCATTTTATGGCCTCGAAGCAGCTCTTTGCTGAGTTTTAACTCATCTTAAATATGTTTATTTGTACGTTTTAATACGGCATCCCATTTCACTCATTTCGTAGTACAAAGTTTTGAACTGAGTTTTTACAACGTCTTTTGCGTTCAAAAAGAAGCTCATTTAATCAGGAAACATGTAAATATTAAGAGAATTCGCATAAAAAGTAAAAATTAAGAAAGTAAAACAAAAAAGAACGCCATCACCAAAGGAAACATCACAAAGCATTGAAAATTCCTTCTCCATCTATATTGTGTTCTGTTACAATGAATTTCTGCTTGATGCAAGGCAAAAGCGATAAACATTTCTAGAACTTAAAAAAAGTACACGTTAATAATGTGATTAAAGCATATTTCTCTACAAAATATTCATTTTTAAGTTAATATTTTCTTTACATATTTAACATTAAAAGGTACGTCTGCAAAAGACAGTGAGCTAAAAGGAGAAATTAAAATAAGAATTATTTTCGAGTAATTTTTGATAAAGATTATTTTACGTTTTAATAGACAAAAGGTGAAAAGGCAGTTTAACAGCACTAAAAAATTAATGTTGTTTTTACAGTACAATACAGCTATTTTAGAAACTGTAAAATTTTACTTTACAGTGAGAAACTGTAAAATTGTCAAATTTATTGTTTATTACTGTGTATTTTACAGTTTTGAAATGGAATCGCGACTGCCAGTATTATACTGTAAAAACAACAGTTCATTTTTTGCAGTGAATTCGTCATAGTTATCAGTATTTATCTATTAAAACACATGCTAAACTAATAAATTTGTTGTTGCGAATGGGATAGTAAGAGGATAAAATTTTAAATTACACAGGTAAAGCATTTCTCTTCATATTCAAAGTACACTCTTATTTGTATGGAATTCTCAATTAAATTCGAGATTTTTAGCAACACTTTTGAAATCACGCGAAAAATGCAAATAAAAATCGCATGTCGCATGCATTGCCAAATAACGCCGCGTATTAAATTCATTAAAAATTTAAATAAAAAATCAAAAAATAATTAAATAAAAACGTAAACCAGCACAAATTTTCAAAATGAGATGTAAATAGCTATTTAAGAGCTTCAATGGAGCTCCTTATCACCGTTTGTTGTTAAGTCTTCTTGGTATTGAGCACTTTTTCACCGAAAAAAAGGCTCTACTGCAGTCCTGAAATAGCTATTTAAATCATTTACTTGACAATTTGTACTTCCTTCACGTTATTTTTCTATGTTTTAACTTGAAACATTTGCGAAAAGATTTTATGTAATAGTCTGAGATAGTTATTTTTCATAAAGATGAAGAAATGCAGTTACGCAGTTTCACTCCTTCTTTTAACATGGAAAAAAATATAAATAGAAATAGTAATAATAAGAATAGTAACAAGAATAATAACAATAATAATAATAATAATTTTAATAATAATGTTAATAATAATAATAATAATAATAATATGTCTCATCTGCAAGATGCTGGAAAAAATATAATTTCAGTTGATGCTCCACTTCACCCCTAAATGTGTACAAAGTGCTACATTGCAGGTATCTTACAGGTTAATGTCGGAGTTGATTTACACGACCATGGACTGATTTATGTTTTTCAGTAAATCATGCGAAACATTCATGACTCAGTTGAAGCATATCAGAGCTGGTCCGTCTTTTAACTCCCCCTGAAAATAGAGTAAACCAATTAAAAAATTGTTGAGATGCAACTTAAATTTGTTTATACATAAAACCACATTTAAAAATAAATAGCCATGTTAAGGACTTCATTTCTAGCTGAAAAAGTGGTAGAACATCGAACTCGCAAGTAGTTCGATTTCTGATTAATCTGTGAGAAATTCAATGCATTGATGTACAGGAATTTTTCCTATTTAAATTACGCCCTTGTCCTGTTGTCAGCTGCAAAATATAACCTTGAAACTGATTAAAAAGCATGTTGAGATAATTATTGCAAGGATGTTTCAGAGGGAGAAATTTCGTGGAGCTTCTCGGAATTTTTTTGAAATTCAAATCTTCTGAACCTTATTATGGGCTTTCTTTGGGTAGCGTTAGGTGAAGGGAAGATTTCAAGGACTCTCCCAAACAGAGTTTTAAGACTGCTTCTCTTCCCCGCTTTGATTACGTCCATATTTTTATTTATTTCAGTAAAAATGAAGTGCAAAACATTGTTATTAGTTTTGTTAATCATAAACATATGACAGTTTATTTTTCGGTAATAATATTTCCGGTGTCCATTCTTATATTTTTGTCTTTTGAAATGCAATTAATCTGTTGCTAAAGTTTTGTTTTACTTGCGCTTTTTTTTTGCTTGTTTTGAACATTTAAATACTAGATTGACTTTTCATTAAAACCCTTTATATAAAGGGTTTATATAAAGGGTATTATCCCCCCCCCCCCCGAATTTATTTTTTAAAAAATATGGCTTGTAATAGGTTTCTACAATGCACTGAATACACCTTTATTTCGCGTTTTTTTAGTTTGAATCCTTATGAATAAGAAAAAAAAAATCTTAGCTGATCTGGGGGGGGGGGGGGGGGTCACCCCTAAAAACTCCTTATGCTAAACCCCACAAAATAAATACTTGCTGAAATACAATTATTTTTGTGCATTCATAAACATCGGACTTTTTGGGGTGAGTCATCCGATTTGGCCAGTACTGTACACAATAGTCTACGGAAAAACGTAATATTTTGCAATTAAATTGGATAAATGCCCGAGATATATCATTAGAAATGTTCCAATTGCAATTCTTACTTTAATGTATCACATACTTTCGCAAAAAAAAGAAAAAGAAAGAAGAATAAAACAATTCTTACTTTAATATATCACATACTTTCGCAAAAAAAAAAAAAAAAAAAAAAAAAGAAGAAGAAGAAGAAGAAGAAAAGAAACATGCAGTAAAATTTCCCAAGAAAAATAGAAAAACACTTGCTTTGAAATGTTATCATCAAAAGTTGCTCGAAAAAGTAAAAAATCAAACAAAATAGAAAAATTGCTTTCAGGAGACATTTTCCTAACATTTTACCGAATACTGGAATACAGATGGCAACGGAATACTAACTGGAACAATGTTTTGTAAATTCCCTTGAAGTCATAAATTTTTCGCAGCAACAAAGCCGTTTTTGTGACGTCATCAGTAACTAGAGTTATGTATTTGAGCACATAGGAATCGCTGTGTAGCAACCAATGATGAAGTTTTCAAGTGAGGAAAAAATATGCTTGTTTCTATTCTTTTTTCACAGTCTTGTCCAACAAGGGACTGAATTTGACAAAAAATATTGCTGATAGCCTTAACACAAATGTTGTATTTCTTCTCTTGGGAAATTTTCGTTTTCTATCTTTTTCTGGTAATGTTTTCTCATGAATGTAGGAATTTCCTACAACAGCAACAAAGAAAGTTTCAAAAAATACGGTCCGTTTTTTTAGGATGATTTCTGAGAAAATACATTTATTTCCGGTATATTGAAAAATCACCTGCAGGAAACGTAATTACTTTCCCGTTTTAGACATCATGTGTAGATTCAAGTTTATTTGATTTAATGACGCAATTTTTGGTTGTACGCAAAAGGCGTGATTCCATTACGAGGTGTGTGAAATAAACGCACAGCCATTTGTATTTTGCAGGGCTGCGGAGTCGGAGGAAAAATGGTCGACTCCGACTCCGACTCCGACTCCGGGATTTTAAAACTTTCGACTCCGACTCCGACTCCCGACTCCTGCTTTTTTTTATTATTTATTTTTTTTACCCAAATGTGAAGAGGGAAAAACCCTAAACAAAGATTGAAATATTAAGTCCATTTTTAAAAGTTTCATTTTTATTCATGGTCGTAGCCAGGACTCACTTTAGGGGGGGGTAGCAAGCTGGGGTATCCCAGTTGGAGGTCATGGGAGGTCATTGTGACCTCTCAAAAAGTTCGATTTTCTCAAGAATTCTCGCAGGTAATTTCACCACATTTACCTCAATTCTCGGAGGTCACTGTGACCTCCAAAAAATCATTTTCTCCAGAGCAAAAGACAAGTGCCGCTCTTGTCATTTGACTCCGTACAAAACTAATCCTTTTCTTGTTAAATGGCCAGACTTTATTTTAACACATTGCATTTTTGCTGCAAATATTTTTTATTCACTTGCATAAGCCCAAACATAGCAATTCGTTTCACAAAGCAGACCCGCCATTTTGAAGCCCTTTTTATTGATCCTAGATGCTTAGGATTTGGATATTGGACGCTGAAAATTTGGATCTGTTAGTTTCAAAGATATGTTTTCACCTCCATAAAATTTCATCCAAATCGGAGGTGGTCGGAGTCGGAGTCGGAGTCGACATGTTTTTCAGCGACTCCGACTCCGACTCCTTTGGTCCAAAATCAGTCCGACTCCGACTCTTCGACTCCGACTCCGACTCCGACTCCGCAGCCCTGGTATTTTGTGTTTGAAAAGTTGCTCTGGACATTTTCACCTTCTCCAGTGAGTTATTTTTCATAGATGATTTTGATGTTCTAAACTTGGGTCAGTCCCGCAAAGAGCAAAACAGGTGTTAGTCTAATATTGTTGACGATTTCTACGTCTCAAAATATATTGATTTTCGGAGACATTTTTGCTTGCTGTTGAATAGTATGAAAAGCAATGTACTTAGACACAATATCATTTGCTATTTATAGCGTGTTGTAGGGAAGAAAAAATCCTTGAAACCATAGGTGGTTCGTACAGGGGCGCAAGGGATGCGACTGCCCCCTCACTTCCAACCGTAAAGTAGACTTGTCCCCTCACTTTTGTCGGTTAAAATGTAATGATTGAGTCAAAATGATTTTTTACTGAGTGTATTGATTTATTTCACCAAAAAAATTCCAACCTTTTTTTCATGTTATTTCAAAAGAATAGAACTTTGAATCGGAAGAGGGAAGTCTGTGAGCAAGCCTGGTTGATTTTTGAGGCCAAATTTTGCAATTTTCAGACGTCATTTAATCAGTAATGAAAAAAAAAATCCTAACCAATTTCAATTTAAAATTAAAAAAAAAAAGTTCAAAGGTGCTGCCTTCTACAAAGCCCTTTTCATGCACACACATTTTTCTTGCCCCCCCCCCCCCCACTTCTTTAGTACACTAGCTGCCAGTACTTGAAACATATGTTTGTAACTTTAATATATAAATAAGTTTGGCTAATTGATTAAACCGATATTCTGCAGTTGGTAAAAATGTGACGTTTTACGTTTAATCGAAATGTTCATTTTATGTATTATACGAATGTTTTATTTCTTTCACATAAGTATCATAAGTGATTCAAAGACATTTAACTGCTCCTTTGTGCCTGTCTTTTTAAACAAAGTTTCTTGAAAACAGGTTCAATATTATAACCTGTTGTGCTACTAAGATTAATTTAAATTTTTTGTGACGTGAAATTAGTCTTAAAGCAGAATTTTACAACAGTTTTTTAAAAAAACATTTTATTTAGCTAAGGAAATGGATTAGCAAAAGTATTGAACTGAATTATTGCTATTTAATGAATATTGACCATTTAATTTCTTTAAAAAAAATCTATTGTGTTAGCACGGATTTTTGGAAAAGGTCGTAGTTAGCGTCAAAACACTCAAATATTATTTATGATGATGATATTCTTCAATATAAATGAAGACTATACGATTGAAAACTGATAAACTGGTTCGTGAATACAAAAAAGGTTAAGAAACACTGCTTTACAACCGTAAGTCAATGATTCTCGATTGGGGGTGGGAGGGGGGGGGCGGCTCATGGCGCTGATTGAGACATTGAAATTTTATGAGGGTTGTCTTCATGTATATTTTCTCCATTTTATTATGGGGGGTTTCGTTGTATATTGAAGGGTTGCCATTGTGCTTGGGAGGGGGCCTTCTGTTTTAACTCACATCTTTTTTTTTGAAAAGGAATTCCTTGTTTCTCCAAAACACTTGTTTGCTTTTTTTTTTTTTTTTTTGAAAATCTGTGCATCTTTTGCGCGGTTAATCTCAATTTTATAGTCGCGCTTTTAATGTGATATTATTCGGAAAATGTGCTCCACAGCTGAGCGATAAATTCCCCTTAGATAACCAGAAAATCCACAGGAAACCACTTAGCATCTGAGCTCCGAGATACCCTGCTTAAATTGGCTCTGACGTCTCGCAAACTCGTTGATGAGAGACAACTTAAGTTGGATTTGGCGTCTCGGCGAATAAGGGATTTTTTGAAACATAAAAGCAACATGTCTGTTTTTTCTTTTTTTTTTAATTGGAGCTTTTCAAACATATTCGACTCTTGTTTCATGCACTAGTTTTTATAAAAACACTCAGCATCTGAGCGATGAACGTCTCCGAGATACCCCACCTAAATTGGCCCTGGAGTCTCGCAAACTGGTTGATGAGAAACAACTTAAATGGATCCGGCGTCTCGGCGCATAAGGGATTTTTTTAAACATCAAAACAACATGTCTGCTTTTTTAGCCTACTTTCCCGTTAAAAATAAAAGAAAGACGAAAAAAGTATTAAAATTGGCTTAATGCATCTAAAAAATATCGCCAAGTCCAAAAAATATCGCCAAGTTAAAAAAAATATCGCCAAGTCCAAAAAATATCGCCAAGTTAAAAAAATAAAAAGGTAAAATGAATATCGAAAAATTAAAAATTTGAAAGTAGGGTATTGAGATGGGGAATTTGTGTGTCGGTCGGTCTGTCGGTCGGTCTGTCTGTCCCCCCCTAATAACTTTTGAATGAATATTCCGATTTGGACAAACTTTTTTTTGTTGGAAAGATCTCGGCGAGTACAGCTCATTCCCATATTTGATTTTTCGATTTGAACAATTTTTGGTTCAACTTTGAGCCGTTCAAACAACCTGTCCCGCGATGCTAACTTTTTAGTTAACAGTCCGATTTGAACAAACTTTTTTTTGTTCGAAAGATCTTTTCAAGGATACTTCATTCCTGTATCTACATTTTCGATTTGAAAAATTTTTCGTTCAACATTGAACCGTTCAAGCAACCTTTCCCCCCTAATAACTTTTGAATGAACATTCCGATTTGAACAAACTTTTTTTTGTTGGATAGATCTCGGCGATTACAACTCATTCCCATATTTGATTTTTCGATTTGAACAACTTTGGTTCAACATTGAACCGTTCAAGCAACCTTTCCCCCCCTAATAACTTTTGAATGAACATTCCGATTTGAACAAACTTTTTTTTGTTAGAAAGATTTCGGCGAGTACAACTCATTCCCATATTTGATTTTTTGATTTGAACAATTTTTGGTTCAACTTTGAGCCGTTCAAATAACCGGTCCCGCGATACTAACTTTTGAATGAACAGTCCGATTTGAACAAACTTTTTTTTGTTCGAAAGATCTTATCAAGGATACTTCATTCCCGTATTTACATTTCCGATTTGAACAATTTTTCGTTCAACATTGAACCGCTCAAGCAAGCTGTCACCCCTAATAATTTTTGAGTGAACAGTCCGATTTAAATAAACTTTTTTTTTTGTTCGAAGGATCTCAGCAAGGATACTTCATTACAGTATGTAAATTTTCAATTTGAACATTTTTTCGTTCAACATTGAACCATTCAAGCAACCTTTCTTCACCTAATAACTTCTGAGTGAACCATCCGAATGGAATAAACTTTTTTTTGTTTGAAAGATCTCGGAGAGGTTCATTCCCTTATTTCGCTTTTTGGTTTGAACCATTTTTCGTTCAATATTGAACCGTTCAGAAAAAAATTTAACATTAGCACCTACGGGGAATTTAAGTTGAATGTTGATCCTGGAACTTAAAGTCGGATTTCCTTCAAACTAACTTTGTAAAAAAATGGTTTTGATAAATAATGTTTGTAAAGTACTTTTCTGAATAATCTTCTGTGAGGACTCTGATTCCGACTCCGACTCCACAAACATGGCGGAAATGCAGGCTCAGAAAAAAATGACTGACTGTGCAGACGATTTTTTGTTTATTTATTCATTTGTGTTATTTTATTACTTTTTTTTTTCTTTTTGGCAGACGATTTTTTTTTGTAACAAAAGTGTTTCATTCACGAGGACATTTTATTCTTTATTTATATTTAACAACTGGCAACGGTTTAAAAGTGAAAATCGAGACATTTTATCGACGGACGAGTTTTTTTTCCTTTCTTTGATAAAATGTGTTTTGATGTACTTTGTACTTTTAATTTTTTTTTTTTTTTTTTTTGAAAACGATTGAGGAATTTTTCTACGGAAGAACTGTAACAGTTACATTCTTTAAAAGGTGCGACAAAACTTCATTTATTCATTTATTTACTTTTTATGTCTCTATTTCATCTGATGAGAGGGGTATATTTTGCTTTTAGAAATCAGCTTTAAGTGCTAAAAAGGTATGTTTAACATAATGTTTAGTCTCAAGTGATCAAGAGAATAATGATCAGATGCTAGAATGCCGATGTCGATGTACGGGAAAGTAGGCTCGTTTAGTTCTTGACAGAACTTCTTGTTTTTAATTGGAGCTTTTCAAACATATTCGACTCTTGTTTCATACAATTTTTTTTTTAGAAAAATACTCAGCTTCAGAGCGACGAACCTCTTTGATGAAAGTCAACTTAAGTTGAATCTGGTGTCTCGGGGAATAAGGGGTTTTTTGAAAAATCAAAACACGTGCCTGCTTTTTTGTGGGGAGAAATTGGAGCTTTTCAAGCGTATTCGTCTCTGGTTTCACGTAATAGTTTTTAGAAAAACACCCAACATCTGAGCGATGAGCCTCTCCGAGATACCACACTTAAATTGGTCCTGGCGTCTCGCAAACTCGTTGATGAGAGGCAACTTAAGCTGGATCTGGCGTATCGGCGAATAAGAGATTTCTTTAAACATTAAAACACATATCTGGTTTTTTTCGAAATGGGAGCTTTTCAAACATATTCGACTCTTGTTTCACGCAAAAGTTTTTAAAAAATACTCAGCTTTTAAGCGATGAACCTCTAAACTCTTTGGTGAGAGTCAACTTAAGGTGAATCTGGTGTCTCGGTGGGATAAGGGATTTTTTGAAAAATCAAAATACATGCCTGCTTTTTTTGGGATGAGAAATTGGAGCTTTTCAAGCATATTCGACTCTAGTTTCGCGCAATAGTTTTTAGAAAAACACTCAGCATCTAAGCGATGAACCTCTCCGAGCTACCACACTTAAATTGGCTCTGGCGTCTCGCAAACTCTTTGATGAGAGTCAACAACTTCCGCTTGCGTGAGGATGATTTAAGGCTCATTAATGTCCCGAGACGGCGAACAGCCAGTTATTCAACTCGGCGCAGCTTCTGCTCTGTGAATCCTTTGTTTGACCTTCATTTTGTGCAAGTCGACAACGAATTAACGATAAAAATGCTCTCAAGTGTTGTTTGAGATGTATTTTTTTCCTAGCCGCTACGAACCTCATTAGTCAGTGTTTGTTCTTTGGTGTGAAGAATCTCTATGGTATGTATGCTTTTGTGTTCGTGGGTCTTCAGAATGTGCGTGGAATTTTTCGGAAGCTTCTGTTATGCTGGAAGACTCTTGAGCCCTGCAACAATGAAGTGCTATTATAGAACTAAAATACTTCCGAAGGAAAAATCTCTTTGATTTCTGTGGTATGTTTTAACAATCTACTGCAGTCTTCTTTCTTTTCTTTTTCTTTTTTTTTTTTTTTCCTATTGTGCTTTAACTTTGAATTCCTGCCTAATGCATCTAATGATAAGTTTAAAAAATGTCTTCTTTTTATTTGTAAAAAAAATCAGGCAATCGTAATGAAGAAAGCAAACCTCCCAATTTAAATTTAGAAAATATCTAATTTGTAACTTGCCATCCCCCCCCCCTTCCCAAAAAAACCTAGCTTTGATTACACAGTACATCAATACAAATATGATCCATGTGAATACTTTGGTCTCTCTGATTCGAGCTGAGGTTGAAAGTTTTCAAGTCTTGTACCAAGTGTAAGACTGATCAGTGATTAGGCTTCACTTGAGCATATGTTATAGGGTCACCCGGGGCAATTCCTGGTCAGCAAGTTTCTGGGGTAATTCCTGGTCACAGTCCTTTTTATGTCTTAATAATCCTTCAGCAAAATGAAAAAAATCACAGAGGTACTCTGAACTATCTTCATTGCAATTCATTACTTAATTATGAGTTGACTGTGTATTTAGTTTGAAAAAAAAAATATTTTAAAAACCGCTTGTTAAATTTCGTAAAACAAGATTGGCCTTAGTTTTGATACATTTGTACAAAGATCGTGATCAAACTCAAACTTCTGAATATTTTTCTTTTTCGTTTTTTTGGTTGAATTAGGTACCATGTCAGTTACTGAAAAATAGTTTTGGATTTACCATTATTGTTTTGAATAATTTGCAGGAAGGCTCCAAATAATGCTCCTGGCTACTGGGGTAATTCTTGGTCAGTGGGGTAATTCCTGGTCAGTCCTTTTTTAAATATTTATGGATTATTATTTCACCTATTATTGACATATGTTATTGATTTAAACTATATGTAACTCTGTGAGCCTTAACTGCAAAGTTAACTGTAACCGCAATGTAACATTCTTATCTGTTAATGATAAGTATACAATATACTGAATTTTTCTTTGTTAAATTTCATCCAATTATTTTATAAGTTTTAATAATTATTCTTAATTATACTAAGAAAAATGCTTAATTGTAACTGCATTGTACTATTCACTTAACTGTTCACCTTAACCTGTTCATAACAGACAGAAGCATGTGCTCAGTGTGTATGGTGCATGTGCACCATATTTTTTATGGACCTATTTATTTGGTAGGTGAAGATTCATTCACAACAGATATAAAAGCTGTAGCTATTGCATACAAAGTGTATAAAAAGTATTTTGGCTAAGTTTTATTAAGTAAAGCTATTATGTTGAAAACAATTGCATTCTTCCTTAAAAAAACTAAATACAGTGTTTAATTAGCTATATATATAAATAAATTCTTTATCTAATTAGTTTAATAACTTGTATTAATAATGTGCTTACAAAATGTATGCATTTTCATCAATCATTTGAGTGACCAATAATTGCCTCGTAAGTGGCCAGGAATTACCCCATCTCTGGGGTAATTCCTGGTCACTAATTAACGACAATTACTCAAGTTCATTATGTATTGTTGATAGCATGAATATTTTATTCGATGGACATCCCAATGTGCTTCCTCCATACCAAAATTTGTAACTCTAACTTAGATAGATTTTGTGACAATTGGATGTTAATGCTTTTTGACCAGGAATTACCCCAGGTGACCCTAATGCAGCGATTTTAAATTGGACGAAGTGGTTTGCAAACCAATATTTCTGGATTTCCTGGAAGTTTTTGGACTTATGAACTTGATTTAATCTTTATCGCGCTAGATTAGAAACCACGACATGAGCCATGTAAGTGAATTCAGCGCCAGTTCAGTTTTTAAATACACACACATTTGACTCAAAAAATTAATTAATTTTGCTTTAAATATTGGGTAAAAAGACCAGTAGTCTGCCATTTAAGAAATCTTTTGTTGATCTTCGGTAACCAAGAACTTTCAGCTATCAATACAGCAACAAAAACAAGGTAAAACTTTCGAATGTACTTTACTGATAGCGATTCGCCAACTTATTTCATAAATTAAAAAATATATGTATTAAAATCCAAACTGTTGCAAATGCTAGTAAATGCTCCAGTAGTCGGTCACAGAAGTCCAGTGCTCGGCCACGTTGAACCCAGTTAGGAAGAAAAAAACAGGAATAGTTTTGTGGTAAACAGCAGTTTTTGGTGATAATGACCTAAGAATTAAGAAATGAAAAACGTAAACATAAGACTGAATAAAAGTATTGATACAATTCATAACCAATAATCACGTCGGCACTTGACTGGTTCACGTTCATCAGAATGGAATTTCAACATGTGGATTATAAAACTAAAGTTGCAGTTTCAGAAATAATTTTTTTCCAAACTGTGCAAGTAAAAATACAATTAAAAATGCGCTGAAAGGAATATCTATAAAGGCTCCATCTATCACAGAATTTTCCACTAGAACAAGGTTAATTTGTTTCAAATTAATTGAATGGTTCGTAGAAATATTAAAAGTTTTCTCTTCAACTGAAAGCATTTTGCATTAAAAAAATTGAAAAAAAAAGGGTAGGGGAAGGATGAGTTTTCCCAGAAATTCAGTATGTTTTAGATAGAGAACCGTATTGAATTTGGTTTAAAATTATAAGTATAAAAGCTTCCACTTTTTCCGTTCTATTCGCATTTACCTTTTTAATTAGACAACTCCAAAGTTAATTTCCGAAAGTAAAATAATAATAATAATATTAAAAAACATTTGTTACTTTGCGCATACATTAGAATAGTTTTTAGAGCACTCTAAATTCAAAACGCCAGTATTCATTTGATGACGGAAGAAGAGCACTTTTTGAAAATAGCTTCAACAGTTCAAGGGACTAAACCATTCGTTCTACCTGAATTTTAATCTATGCGCTCACAAAATAAATCAAAATAAATTTATGAACTTAACTATATGTTTATTTTTAAGAACTTGTAACACTGATATTTTTTGCAAATTGGGAGTCTGAAAAAAATTAGCAGAGGCAATTGAATTTTTCTAACATTAAATGAACAAATAAATACAAAATTAACAAAATGGTATTGAGTGTAGCTGAGCAATATTAACCGAGGGAAGTGCTAATGAAAGCAATTTAATTCTATTTATTGTTTTTAAAATTTAAAACAATTTTATCGCCATACATTTGGTTTTCCTGATTTTGAATGAAAAACAAATGTGAGTTCTGAATGCAGATTTTTTTTTTTTTTTTGTAATTCATATTGACAACAACAGAAAAAAGTTTTAGCATCGCTCTATTTCAGACGAAAGTGTTGAAATTTGCCGATAGACACTAATCTTTAAATGGGACATCAATAGTGTTTGTGAAAAAGTTGCTACTATACCGTTAAACTATTCAAAATTTTGTTTTCTTGACTCACACCCCTTTCGTTCTCAACAGCTCAAATATCTAGATAGCTGAAAACTATTTAATGTTCCTCAAATCTTATCTGAAAAATGCGTTCTGATTCTTTTCAAAGCACTTTTCTGTTTCGATGTTGTCTAATTTGTTACTTTACGACATGCGATAACATGCAAGTTATAATTGCTATCACGATGATTTTATTACTTTATTTGATCACCCCCCCCCCCTTTTCCCCTTTTCGTTGGAATTGTATGAACGCATCATGAAAAAAGGAAACTGAAATAGTGTTGTCTCTCTTACAGATCCAAAAAATGCTGAAAGGAACCTCTTGAAAAGTACGTCCATATTTCAGCTGAGAATAATGGGCTTTGCAAATCAGGCCACATTCATCCATCCCCGTTTGCAACGCCCAGCGGCTATCTACAGGTATGTAAGCAACACTTGGAGAACTCATTTTTCTGTCTGCAGAGACTATTAATCCTGCAAAGACATTGCCCAAGTGGCGACTTTTACGACCTGCTTAGCATTTAGAGGCCTTCCAGTCTGACTTTCCACCACTGGGGAAAGAGGATTCCAAGATAACTAACAAGCTTAAACTATATCTTGTGGGCCATTTTGAGGGCAAATAATCACTTTTAGTGCCCTGCTGATTGGGCCTGCCTATCTTGACCCCTGGCCAATGAAGGAGAACTTGTTCTATGGAATCTGTCTTTTGTGCCAGTATGTAATGGTTTTTTGAGCGGATATGCAACATCCTTACGAAAATCCGTACGGTGGAATGCTATGGGTGGACAACTTCAAGAAGTTCTACGAGATGATGTGGTTGGAGAGTTATTATTCTTCGCAGTACAACCAAGGTAAACACATTTCTTGTTTTTTACTATTTTCAGGCTGTAATCATTTAAAATTTAGATGTAAAAATTGTGAGACTCGAATCTTGGATTTTATTGAAAAGGTTAACTTGATTTGCTTGACTGTTGTCTCGGCTTGAAACGATTAAAAATTTACAGGAACAAAATTGTGATATAGCTTGGATTACAGTAAAAAGGTAAGTTTAATTGTTCGACAGCTGCCGCTGTTTGAAACAATTCGAAGTTTCCGTGATAAAAATTGTGATAGTTGATAATTGGATTTTTAAAAGATTGGAAACAAAATTGTTTGACTGTTGCCTTTGTTTATAAGTATTCAAAATTTACATGATTAACAATCGCCTCTGTTTAAAGCCATTCACGATTTTCGTGATAAAAATTGTGATAATTGATGCTTTTATTTCCGAAAGATTGAAAACATAATTGTTTGATGGCTGCCTTTGTTTAAAAGTATTAAAAATTCACATCATTTATTTTTTTCGAGTTAAAGCTTTGAGTTGAGTTGAAGTGCGAAGGTAAATTTATTTTTCGGGCTATCGCCCTTGTTTACAAAAATCCAAAATTTAAATGATCAAAATTGGCGGAGTTGATGCATAGATTTCAAAAAGAAAAAAACTTACTTCATTAAATGCTACCGTTGTTTGTAACAAATCAAAATTTACATGATCTTATAGTGAGAATTGACGAGTAGATTTCAGAGAGAAGGTGAACTTCATTTGTTTGACTATTGCCGTTGATTTTCGCAATAATAAAATTAACATGATATAAAGTGTGAGAAATGTCACTTGGATTTGTTAAAGAAAGAAAAAATGATTGTTTGAATGTTGCGTTTGTTCGTAACAATTCAGAATTTGCATTATGAAAATTGTAAGAATTGACGCTAGGATTTCGTGAAATAAGACAAACTTGATTGTTTGATTGGTGCTTTTTATTATAACAAAAGCAATATTTATGCAATCAAAATTCTAAGAATTGACGCTTGGATTTTGGAGGAGGTAAATTTCATTGTCTGACTATCTTCTTTATTGATAGCAATTCAAAATTTTCATGATCAAACAGGGGCGGCACTACAGCATTTCGTTTGAGGGGGCGAGTTTGTTAAATATGAAGCACCTCAGTATGGAAAAAATACATTTAGTTAAAAGAAAGATTAAAAAAATTACATTTAATATTAAGAAAAATTGCAAGTATTAAAACAATTTAAATTCTTATAACCAAACTTTAAAATTATTTTGTAATTAGTTATCACATAAAATGTCGTGATTAGAAATTAGTTAGTAACTTTTAGTCAAATTTTAATCTGCAATATTTGGAGTCAAGAAGATTTTATTTTTCCATCGATTTCCAGTGTCTTGTGCTATTTCCCAAACCGCTAAATTTGAAGATCCTTTCTAATCCTGTTGTACTTGTTTCAAAGCATTTTTTTCAGACTCCTCTTTTACGAGAAACAATCTTAAGAATATGTGTATGGATGAGTTTTATCAATTTATGTTGAAAGTTGGCATTCTTTTTTAGTTCCTTTTGCTCGTGATCGTTAATTTGTGTAAAACATAAATTGAATTTACCCGTTTTTTAACATTCTGCAAAAAATATTTGGGGGTGCGACCGCCCCCTCTTGCCCCCCTTATTTGCCGCCCCTGTGATCAAATGTGTGAGAATGAACTCGTATATTTCGAAGGGAAGACGAACTTCTTCCTTGGCTGCTACAGATACTCGTAACAAATCAAAATTTACATTATCAAATGTGTGAGAGTTGACGCTAAAATTTTTGAGCAAAAGTAAACGATTTATTTGACTGTTATTTTGTTTTTAACAATCGAAAATTTACATACTTACAATTGTAAAATTGACGATTGTATTTTAGAAAAAAGGCAAATTTGATCGTTTGACTGCTGCCTTTGTTTGTAGCAATTGAATACTTTAGTAATTTAAATTGAAAATTGTTGCTTGGATTTCCCAAAGAAGGTAAACTTGACTGTTTGACAGTAGCCTTTGTTTTTAATAATTCAAAATTTACATAATCAATATTGTAAGTATTGATGCTTGGATTTCAGACTAGTTAAACTTAATTTCTTCGACTGTTGCCTTTATTAGCAGCAGCTCAAAATTTGCTTAGTCAAAATTTTGAGAATTGACAATTGGATTTCATCGAGAAGTTAAACTCAATTATTTGGCTTTGGCTTTGGTTTGTAACAATTTGTTTAAAAAAAATTACCGGGATAAAATGAGGACTGTCATTTCTCCTTTAAAGGGAAAGTTAACTTATTTGTTTGACTGATGCCACTGGCTGAAGCAATTCAAAATTTTCAGGCACAAAGTTGTGAGAATTTCCGCTTCTACTTCAGATGAAAGATAAATTTGCTTCGCTGATTTTCAGAAACAATTTAAAATTTAAATGATTTTTTTTTTAATTTAAGGTAGATTTTAGAGAAAATGTGAACTCAATGGATTGATTATATGTAAATTTTGTCTCCGTTAAAAAAAAAGGGTTGTTTTTTTCCCTTTTGTCCTATTTAAAATTTAAATTAAAGTTGATCCACATTGTGGGAAGCACCATGAAAAGAAAATACACGATTTACATACATTTAATTGTGTGTAGTTTCATGAGGTAGAATGATCATGCAATACTATACACAAAGCATTCACAAACAGCATTCTGTATGGTGGATGTAGTACGAAAATGAGACATGTAGAACAAATTCGGAACGTCATATATTTTTCCTCTTAAAATCAGGGCTCTGTAAATGCATAAGACCCAAGGGCGGTTTCAGAAATGTTTCAAGAGAGGGGCGATGGATTTTCGGACTTATTTTTTTACTATGCATACTGGTTTAAAAATATGGATCACAAACGATTCAGACTTCAATTTCGAAACATTTCCGGGGGAGAGCCCCAGATCTTCCTCCCACAACTTCATTGAAACTCGCACAAATTGCATTTTTAGAGCTTCAATAGCTCTGAAGAGGAATAAAAATTACTGTACTAAAAAGTTATTGAAGTTGAACAAAATAACAAAATTTCAAAAGCATTGCTTAAATAAAAATTAAAATTACCATGTAATTTTTCATCTGGTTTGAAAATAACGGGGAAAATTTGTAAAATAATCATTGTATATAAAACTAGGATTTACATTAATCATAGAGTATTACATTTACACCAAACTCAGAATAACAGAAACAATCAGTTTGTGAGTTTTGCATCAATATTCAGTCATATAGGGTGAATTTTCTTCATATGTATTTTCTTTGAACCACTTAGTATAATTTAACTTATTTATTTGCTTCCAAAAGAAACAGTAGAATTCCAATTACTGCTCACTACTGGTAAGGTTTTAGTGTCATTTCACTTTTTATTATACAAAATGAGTTGGCAACACTATACACAGTTAATTGTACAATACAATCGTTATAAAGTTATTATTTGGAAGCTAGTCTTGAAGAATGATTTGAAGTTGTTGAAAACTCTAGGCGTACATTGTAATTTTTATTGGCATTTTTAAGCAATATAAAAATCACGTGCGGCGGTAAAATAAGAAAATGGAGAATTCAAATATTTCAAAAAATTATTTTTCTGATTTGAAGTTCACTACTTTTATTAAAATTTTCATTTTGCAACCCATTTTTCAAATATTTAAAAATTATTCAAAATGACAGGACAGATTTAAAACTGGGTTATAATTCATTTCAAATGATTTTTAGATTTATAATTATTTAATTTTACTTTTTTTAAAGGTTTTAAAATTGTCATAAAGGACAGGATATGTTTCAAACAGGTTAATAATTCATCTTAAATGTTTTTTTTTTTTTTCATATTTATTTTTTTATTTATTAATTTCCCTTTATTTATTTATTTTTTTATTTATTGAATTACTAAATTTTAGTCTTCAGAAGGTTTGATTTGGTTTCAAATCAAAAGATCAATAATACTATTACGAGTAAAATATTAATGGGGCAGTTAAAAATGAAGAAATTGTGAATCGTAGTTTCTTTCGAATGATAATACCGTTTAAAAAGTCGTGTTTATAAATTTGGGAAGTATAAGAAGATTTATGATTTTCATGACAACATTTATTTAACTATGTAACTAATTAATTTAGACCTGTTATACATATTCAATTTATTTTCAGGCTCCTTACTAATTTCATTATGTTTAGTTTACTGAAAATTTACTCATTTGTTTATATCTTTAAAAACTAAGAGGTTTATTTTTTTCCAGCATTAATCTGCTTTAACACCGGTAACCACATGTACAGGTATACAGAGCCTGGTTAACTACTTTACTGCATAACACTAACGGCATGTTAATTTCAATTTGTCTGCAATACACAGTTTGGAAACTACACTGTAAAAATTGAATGTTGTTCTCACAGTATAATGCTGCTAATTTTACGGTAATTTCACAGTAATAAGCTGTAAAACTGCAAATTTTACAGTAATAAACTATGATTGCTAGTTTACAGCAATAAACTATAAATTGCCAGCTTTACAGTTTATTACCCAGAGGTTACAGTTTTAAACTGGAACCTCTTCTGCCAGTATTACACTGTTGTTTTTTCAGTATAATACAGCCAATTTTATGGTAATAAATCTGTAAAATTGCTAACTTTACAATAATATACTAAAATAGCTAGTTTTACAGTTTCTTACTGCACTTTTACAATTTTAAACTGAAATTTCTGCTTTCAGTATTATACTGTAAAAACAGTAGCTCATTTTTTGCAGTCTACAATTGAATGTTGATTTGATGTTACAGAAATATCTCGTATATAGTAATGTATATATTCTAAACAATAATGAATAATAGAAATCTTGTTATGCGGTGAAATGAAATTAAGATAATTCAAACCTATTAAAATTCTATTTTCTTTTGGTTGAGTTCAGCGCTACTTTTATCAAATTAATTTATCGTACATCACATATCTCATATCCACATCGTTTTAAGTTGTCTTAAGTGACAGGATAATTATAAACTAGGTTAATAATTCATTTTAAATGGTTGTCGTGACTTTGGATAATTATACAATTTTTTTGAAGGTTTTCTTTTCTAGTTTTATGTAAAAAATTATTAAAATATGAATCCAGCAGTAAAAAAAAGAAAAAAATGCAATTAAAATCAAAGTTACAAGTTACCTTGAATGACTGCAATCAATCTGTGAGCAATTTAATTTTCATCAAATTTGGTGCCTCGGTAAAATTAGCTTCAGGAAAATGTTAATTAGTTGAAATTCTGTAATAAAAATAATTTCACATGTTTCAGTTCTTATGTCCAGAAATGCAATTCTTACTAAAGGAAAATCACAAAATTCACACAATTTTAAAAATTTCCACATTGCTAGTTTTAGGTATTACTGAACAACTGCGACATCAGTGGTAAATCATCAAAGTTTCAAAAGATCCACACGGTAAAAAATGAATGTTGTTTTTACAGTAAAATACAGCTAATTTTATAGTAATAAATTAAAAATTGCTAATTTTACAGTCATAAATTGTAAAAGTTGCTAATTTTACAGTTATAAACTGTAAGAAAACTAAAATTGTTAATTTTGAAGTTTATTACGGTGCATTTTACAGTTTTAAACTGGAAACTCTGCTGCCAGTATTATACTGTTGTTTTTACAGTATAATGCAACTAATTTTGTGGTAATAAACTGTAAAATTGCTAACATTGCAGTAAGAAACCAAAATTGCTAGTTTTAGTTTATTACTGTGCATTTTACAGTTTTAAATTGGAACCTCGGCTGCCAGTATTTTACTGTAAAAACAACACTTCATTTTTTGCAGTGCATGTTTATAATGAAAACGCTTATTGCATCGACTGGTAAGTCCTCCACCAGAACCTATCAAACTTTTTAATACATATATTTAATAGAACTAATGTTTTTTATGGGAGGCGGAAATTCGCAATTTGTGTTTAATAATTTATGGCTAAAGTTATTTTCGTTTGCTATCAACTGAACAATACAAAAATTTTTACAAAGCATATTTAAGTTACAAAATGTATTAGGTGACAATGAAACATTTCTAACAATTTGAGATATGTACTGCAAACTGTGTGTGGAACATATTTAAACTAAAATTATAACTTAATTACTTAATATCAACAACTTATTGGCTTATTGATTTAAAACAAAAAATCCAATGTTCTAGTCAACTAAAAAATAAGTTTACTGACTTTATCTCATTCAAATACTTCTTTTATAGAGAAAACTTATTCCAATGTGTGGCAATTAAGCTAATCAGAGTTTTTTAATCTTTCGCTTACTTAAGTTATGGAGTCTGATAATTAAACATCGATATCAGTGTCATATACCGATTTAGAAGCTTTTTGAAACGTCAAAATCTATTTCAAATTTTTTCATTCTTCAGAGGCGAAAATAGGACATAAAATTAATTTCTATGAAATATTCAACGTTCGCAAAATGAAATTTCTTGTGCAAAGAAAATTAAAGCTTTTAAAAATTCACATTTCTTGATGCAAAGAACATGGCCAAACAAAAAAGGGAAAACTATAGAGTTTTGTAGTAGAGAAAATATCAACGTAAAATAGGCACAAATAAGCAGAGATACTGCAGACACGTGTTTCGGGGCTACAAGGAGCCCCTTTTTCAATGCAAGAAGTGTGAGCTTTAGGATGAAGAATCATCCGATAAAAGCCTAAAGCTCACACTTCTTGCATTGAAAAAGGGGCTCCTTGTAGCCCCGAAACACGTGTCTGCAGTATCTCTGCTTATTTGTGCCTATTTTACGTTGATATTTTCTCTACTACATCAATAGCACAAAGGTATTTATAAACTTTATAAACTTTATAGAGTTTTGTTCTCAACTAAGTATTAATTTCTCCACATATTTTATTCAATTTCAGCTACCATATTTATAACTTTAATTTAAACAAAGTTATTTACGTTTTGCATAAACTATCATATTTATGTCTTGGTGCAATTTTTTTCTTCCTTTTAATTCTGAAATTTTGTGGATTTTCTAGCTTTCAAGACATAAATATGTCTCAGATTGTTTGTATACTTTCCATTAAGGTTTTAAAAATAAATTGCCAAATTTTTCCGGATATTTTTACCGTCGTAATTCATTTTGATACTTTAGTAATATTCACAAAAGGTCAATTATCACGCTTTGGAAAACTCCTTGTAATTCTGAAACGCCCACGTGTATGAATTTTGCATTGCACCTTACTACGTTCTTTCTGCCTAGAGATAGGATTAGTTAGAGGGAAAAAAAAATGGAAATTTGAGGGGGATACGTTTTTTTCCATCCAGGATAAATTGAAAATTTTTAAAAATAATTCTCAAAATAATGTATTTAGAAATGTATAATGTATACATGCGAAAGCTTTTCTTTTATTTTTTAAAGTACTTTTTCATATTCAATACACCATACATGAAAACACTAACTTCGATAATGCAACCTGTATGATAGATTAATTCATTTGTACACCTGAGTATTATGTACTGCTTTTCTCAGTAAAATTAAATGTAAACGCAGGTCAACATTACACCAATAACACGAATTAAAAAACGTTTTTTTCCCCACGGCTTTAAAATTTCCAGAAATTTTGCATCTTTATTTTTGACATTGAACTGTCAACACTTGTTTATCATCAACCTTATCACATCTTAGTTCTAAAATTTTAATGAGGAAGATTTATGAATGCATGAAAATGGAATCAATGTATGTAAAACTAATTAGTTCTTCAAATATTAAAAAGTTTTACGTTGTGGTTGGAAGGGTATTTTTTAATTTGAGATTTGATTACTGTGTAATTTACATCTCACTTCTCCAAAACATATACTTCTCAACCAAAAAGTTTAAGCAGCTTAAACTGGTCAATGTGTATTTTTTTTTATTTTAAATTAATCAAGTGAGGAATCTGCGGTGAGGAATTGAGAAGATTTTGAAAAAGCAAAGCGGGCCAGGTTTTTTCTTTAATGTATACTAGTCAAGGATTGATTTGTTCCATCTTTTATACATTCCTTTTAGTACACGACTGCATTCTGTGAACAAGGTTGAGAACACAATATAGGTGTTTTCATTAAGTTTTAAATAAATACGTCTTATCTACATATTTTTAACAAAACAAGCTAGGAACTGGCTATTCTTAATTTTAAAAAGTTGTTGATAAGTACACTGCAAAAAATGCATGTTTTTATAGTATATTATAGCTAATTTTATTGTAATAAACTGTAAAAATTGCTAATTTTAGTGTATTACCGTGCATTTTACAGCTTTAAACTGGAACCTCTGTTACCAGCATTATACAGTTTTTTTACAGTATAATACAACTAAATTTTACATCAATGAACTAAAATGAGCAACTTTACAATAAGAAACTAAAATTGCTAGTATTACAGCTTATTACTGTGCATTTTACAGTTTTAAATTGGAAGATCGGTTGCCAGTACTATACTGTTAGTTCATTTTTTGCAGTGTACTTAATAATTTTTTAATGATATTTTATTTTCAACCAAATTTTACCAAACAACATTATTTTTGACTCAGCACGATTGTTTTGAATGCAGGTTTTTGTTGAAGAAGAAAAGCTCAGTCACTTATGTTTTACATCGCAGCAAAATACTGAAGTCTATTTGAAGTAATTAAAATATCATACGTAAAATAATGAAAAAACGTTTTGTACCGAAATATAAATAAAATCAATGATGAACGTAGATAGAATAAAATTTAAAATGGTCAAATTCATTTACATGGTCAAGATGTTGCATTGGTAGTTCACTTATTGAAAGTTTTATGCACGTTCATTAAATAAAGTGTGTTTATTAAAAATTAATTTTACAGGAATACAGCTCGTCTAGTGTAATACTAAGGATTAACTATGTTTAAAAATAATAATAGTAATAATACAGCAGTTATAGCATTTCTAATACAGGTCAAACGTGAAAAATTAAAGAATTAAAGATTTACAATATTATCTGCTAATATTATCTATTAAACTGGACGACTATTTGGAGTCTATATTTTAATGAATTGATTTCATTTTTGTTTTCACTTTAATGTTGTGAATCACACTCTCATTATCAATTTACTAACTGTTAATTGTTCTTTTACAGTTGTTATTAACTATGAATATTAAACTAACGACTCGATCCATATATACGATTTCAGTTTTCTGCTATATAAATATATTTTTCAAATGTCATTATGTTTTAAAAAAGTATTGCTAACTAAACGGCTCCTATACTGCAAAAAATAAACTGTTGTTTTTGCAGTATAATATTGGCAGCAGAGGTTCCAATTTGAAACTGTAAAATGCACAGTAGTAAACTGTAAAATTAGCAGTTTTACGGTTTTATGTAGCTAAGCGGAATTTTCTCCAAAAGAGGGTTTAATCACAGAAACCCAGATTTTTCCTGAAGGAGGTTTGGAGAAAAGAGATGCTTTTGAAATGATGAAAATGAGAAATGCTTTCACTGGTGAGCTTTTGTGCATAGAAATAACAAATACAGTGAACTCTCACTTATACGCTGGCCCAAGGGACCAGCAGAAAAAGGCGCATAAGTGAAAGAGACTTACATAAGTAAACAAGCCTATTTAAAGGACTAAAACACAGCATAGGTTCTGAGAGAATGAATAAGAATGTTTCTATAGAAAAGGGACAAATAACCACGGTTTTGCAATTACTGTAACGTAACTGCAATGATAAAGAGAAAACAAAAATTGTAGCATACCTAATTACAAACTGTTCAATATAAAACGATGCATAATAGATAATTGTCTTTCTCCGAACGCTAGTTCATGCGGAAAAAATGCCTTCCGTGAGCAATAAGGGCCCTGCTCCACGTTGACGTAAAGCAGAAAAATACAGCAGGAACTTAAAATGGATTACATAGCGCTCATATGGAAAGTACCCGGATTTTCGGTTTCTGCCTTTGTTTTCGGGCGCGTTTTACGCTGATGTGGAAACGGCCCTTTAGGCGAAAGATTAAAGAGGAAAGTGAAGAAAAATGCTTATTTTTTTAAAGAAAATAAATTAAATTCCTTACATTTGGAGGGATAATTCGGTGCATAAGTGAAATATTTATCTTTTGAGCGACGCATAAACGAATGATACTATCATTATTTTGCTATGGAATGTGCTGGGACCATTCAAAATCGTCGTATAAGTGAAAAAGGCACATAAATAAGGCGGCGTATAAGTGAGAGTTCACTGTAATCTTTATTAAAGCTAATATTTTTTTAAAAACTAACTTTTAATACATTTTTCTCAGAGTGGGAAGCATTGTAATGCTACTCAATTTTGACGCCATATTGGTTAATTTCAAGGCATGTGTGCTAAAATTTTAATATATTTTGGAATTTAAATACTTGTGTTAGGTGCATAATTTACACAAAAAGCAATTTTTTTTAGTTTTATTACATCATATTTAAAAAATTTTTAATTTTTGATGAAATCATATCAACTTTTACCCAGTTTTGATACAATAATGGTCTATTGCAAGGCGCAAGTGGATAATTAAGATAATTTTTGTTATAAAAATAATTTTACATGACAAAATATGTATATACAAGAATAAACTTTTCCGCACTATTACTTAGCTTTGTTCAAATTATGATTTTTGATGAAATTATAACAATTTTGGTTAATTATCATGCAACAATGGTTAATTTCAAAGCCAAAGCGGAACCTCAAGATATTTTTTGTTGTAAAAATGCTTTTGCACGACAAAATATGTCTCCAGAAGTCAGCTTTCCTTGCACTTTTATTTAACTTTTTAAAAATTTTGATACTTGATAAAAGTATTGCAATTTTTGATAATTTTGATGCAATAATGGCCAATTTCAAACCAAAAGCGGATACTCAAGATATTTTTTTGTCATAAAAATCTTTTTGCATGACGAAATATCTATACAAAACACAACTTTTCCGCACTATTACTTAGTTTTTCAAAGTTTTGATTTCAAAGTTTGATTTCTTTCACTCCACCCTACAAGGCAGTAACCGAGCTATGGAGGCAGAAAACCTCTGCCTCCAGCAGAGGTTTTCTGCATAACCTAGCTGGCAGTTATTTTGCACGTACAAATAAGGAATTTATTTCAATGGCTGTCGAAATGATATTAATTACTAGAGTACTGAAATCTTTCATAATTGATACAACTTCGTTGCATCGTTACACATCTGAATGGAATCAAGTTTTCTTTTAAAAAAATTAAATTTGAATCCGAAAATCAAAAACCTGATGTAATGTTTTAGTTTAGTTAGTATTTTTTGTATACATTCACCATAAAATATACAGACTATTTCTGTAGACCATAAAATCTTAAACTAAAAGATAATAAGAATTAATATTAGTGTTATGCTGTCTGAATTCTTAGAAAGGGGATTTTTTTTCTTTTAGCATCGAAAAAAGGGTTTTTTAAGTAATTGCATTTAATTTAAGTTGCCGGCAATAGGTATTTTTATCCCAAAGCACTTAAAATTTGAATTTTGTAACTGCTTTTCATACTGCCTTACGAAATTTATTATTATTATTTTGTTTATTTGTTTATTTGTTTATTTATTTTCAATAGAATGAAACTGTTGAATGAATATGGCTGCTTATAATATTTCATCTTGTTTGACCAAAATTGACTGCTTTTACATTATATGTAATGTTCTGTATTTAAAAAAAATACTAATTTTCGTTTTATTGAATCAGTCGCTTTATTAAACTAAAATTGTTTAAAACAAACTTGATTTATATAAGTGGCAGTCCTCCTAAACCTAGACTAGTAATTACAACACTAGTGGCATTGATGATAATGATTAATTATTCAATTTTCGGAGTGCTGTTTAAGTGGACATGTTTGGAATTTTCGAAACACAACCTAAAAGTCACTGGGATGTTTGAAAATCTCCTTCTTTTTTTATATTTAATACTAACAATAATAGACATCATGAACGTTTGTTGTAGAAAATGAAAATCTTACGAAAAATTTTCGGGTTAAATTTTCCATTTATTTATTTATCCATTTATATATTTATTTTTAAGTAAGTTACCTCAACAATTTTACTTACTAGCTACGTTAACAATTTGCCCCATATCCCTCTGCAACACATAAAGTTATAGTTTCTTAAAAAAAAAACATTGATAAGAAATTAAGGTTAAGTTCTAAATAATTAACACTTATCAAGAAAAATATTGCGAAATATTGATTCAAATTTGCAATTCTTGATTGCATATGCATAAGCTTTAATTAGTCAAAATTTAATTTGAACATGATTATTAGTTTTCGCTTTTTTGAGACATGTTTTACTTGAATCATTTTTCTTTTGCTCGTATGCACTTTCTTTTTCTATCCTTTACTCCCCCCCCTTTCTTTGAACAATGTACAGTACACACAAATGCATAGTAATACAATACGCTTAGGAAGTTGTACAACAGATGGCGCCACTGAAATCCATGCAGCCTGTTCCTTGTATTATACACGGACTTTTTGGAAAAGGTTTGGGTCAGAAAATAAAAATAAACTATCTTTCTTTTTCAAATATATGAATTTGTTTCTGAAAAATTTAAATTTTTGAACCAAAAATTGCAACCCCGTTTTGAAACATTGTGGCTTTCTGATGTTTATTTATGACTTAATTTATTTTGTTTTTTTTCAACTTCTTTAATTATTTTATTTTGTTTTATTCATTGATTGATTGATTGATTGATTTTTTGAAACTTTTTGTTAATAACTTTTAATTAGTTAATTCTTGTTACTAAAATTTCAAATCTTATATTAATTTCAGACCACCTTTTTAGTATCTTTCAGACAAACTTTTTCTTTCATTATGCATAAGCGACTTTGACGTATTTACCATGTCGGTACAGTCAAAAGTGCGACACTACCATAGGATTCAAAATAAATTTTTTTTTGCTTTTTTTTTTTTTGGAAACATAGCTCTGTGCTAGATTAATGGATCACCAAAAATGTATGAAGATGCTCCCTAAAACCAGTAAATCAGCTACTAAAAGCAAAAAAAAAAAATTTTTACAATGAAAATTAAGCGAGAGCAAATACAGGATTATCTCAGAGTGGGTTTAAATGTCTTTTGGTCCCCCTCTGGATAACTGACTGTATCATTCGAGCTGCTGCATTTATTTTCTCCCTGAAATCTGGATTCCTGAATGATCCTTGCAGATGTGCCCCAACGTACACTCCCTTAAATCCCAGTTTCTGAGGTTTTCTGCATTGGAAATAATGACTGTTGTTTTTGCAGTATAATACAGTTAATTTTATAGCTATAAACTGTAACAATTACGAATTCTACAGTAATAAACTGTAAAATTGCTAATTTTACACTTTATTACCGTGCATTTTACAGTTTTAAACTGAAATCTCTGCTGCCAATATTATACTGTTGTTTCTACAGCAGCTAATACAGCTAAATTTCACGGCAATAAACTGTAAAATTTCTGACTTTACAATAATAAACTGTAAAATTGCTAATTTTGCCATTTATTACTGTGCCAATGTTCCAATTTTAAATAGGAACCTCGGCTGCCAGTATTATACTGTAAAAACAGCAGTTCCTTTTTTGCAATGTAACAGTACTGCATTTTTTATTTATTTTTTAATCAATTATTGTTGACATTGCCAGCGGCTGTGGGAAAATATTAGCGGGACCGGAAAGTAATGTTGTTACTTTTTTAAAACAAATCAATTGCTAAAAGTTTTTCTTTTAAATCAACGATGAAATTATCCTCGATCATCAAGAGACTTTTGTCTCCCATTCGTTAATTTAAATCCCGGATAGATTGTTAATAAATTGATTTTTGGAGCGAAATATCTTAAAATGGCATTGTGGATACAAGTTAAATCTTAAAGGTTTTTTTTCACATATATATTGCTTAAAGGGATATCATGTGGTGCAATGTCAATTGAGGATCATTAATGAAGCAGTTGGATTTTCTTTTCTTCCGATTGTATAAACACGTTCGAATGCACAAAAACTGGAAAATTCGGCTTGTATGAGCTTTTTACAGTATAATACATCTTAGTTTTTAGTAATTTTAAAGTAATAAACTGTATAATTGCTATTTTTACTGTAATAAGCCGTAGCATTTCTAGTTTTACAGTTTATCACTGTGAATTTTGCAGTTTTTAACTGGAATCACTGCTGCCAGTATTATACTGTTGTTTTAACAGTATAATATAAGTAATTTTATGGTAATAAATTGTAAAATTTCTAATTTTACAGAAATACGCTGTAAAATTGCTAGTTGTACAGTAATAAACTAGTTAGTATTACTCTGCATTTACAGTTTTAAAATGGAACCTCGGCTGCCAGAATCGTACTGTAAAACAACGGGTTATTTTTTGCAGTGTACCACTTCAATTAAAAACTTTTTAATACGCTTTTATTAGTTTCACATATGGGCAGGGTGTCAATGATTTAAATCAATTGATTTAAATCAGTGATTTAAATCGCGATTTAAATCAATTGATTTTTTTAAAAAAATCATTGATTTAAATCACTTTTTATTTTAATCCTTGAAAAATTCTCTTGGACAATCCCAATTTCATTATTTTTACCATTTTCTTTTAGAGCTTTGATTTCCATCTAATAAATGGAAAAGTAATCCTTCTCATCCCCTCTCTACAGATGCTGGAAGGTTGCAGTCCAAATAATATGTATGCACAAATAGTGCTATTTGTTGTCTAATATGTGAAATGAAGAAAATATATGCAGGTGCAGGGCAGGTGTTGCAAAGAGTGAATTGAGGGGGGAGGGACGTGATAGAATGTGTGTGATATACTTTTAGTGAAAAGAAAAAACAAAAGCAACCAGACAGAAGATGAATTTTCTATGCCTTGCATTAGCAACGGGGGGGGGGGGGGCAGTCTTTATTAGTGGCTGAAATTTAACTTATTTCAGCTTTACAAAACAAAAGCAAAATAAAGAGGGGGGGGGGCTGAATGAAGTGAGGATTGGGTTGAGCTTCCTGCCCCATTTGATTTTCATCCTAGCTAGTAGACAGGATTATTTTCAGATTGGCTCCTAACACTTTTTTCTGGGTTTCTTACTGGTGAAGCTTTACTTCAAAGGTGTTTTTATATTTTTTAAAACTTAAAGGTAAGTTGTTCATAAATAAAAATTAATTATAAACTGAAATTTCTAGTTTTTTAAAAAAAAATCAAAAAAATCCGATTTAAATCAAAAAAATCTGATTTAAATCAAAAAAATCCGATTTTTTTTTATTTTTTT
Organism: Uloborus plumipes; assembly: GCA_038373865.1. Taxonomy (NCBI): domain Eukaryota; kingdom Metazoa; phylum Arthropoda; class Arachnida; order Araneae; family Uloboridae; genus Uloborus; species Uloborus plumipes. The sequence goes on along the minus strand of JAXGGA010002133.1, from coordinate 60,701 downwards.
AAAAAAATCATTGATTTTTTTACACCCTGCATATGGGTTTGTATGTATGAAACTCTGAATAAAAGATAAAATTCATGTTCTTTAAAAACTTAAAAGTAATATTCTTAATACTATTATTAATACTAAAGGCTAGACTATATTACATGGTGATGTATCATAAGTGTTTCAGTTGTTTGCATGTAGTTCTGAATAAAAGATAAAATTCACTTTCTTTGCAAATACAGTGAACCCTCACTTATACGCCGCCTTATTTATGTGCTTTTTTCACTTATATGACGATTTTAAATGGTCCCAGCGCATTCCATAGCGAAATAATGATAGTATCATTCGTTTATGAGCGTCGCTCTAAACATAAATATTTCACTTATGCGCCGATTTTTTCCTGAAATGTAAAAAAAAAAAAATATTTATTTTCTTTAAAAATTAGCATTATTCTTCACTACCCCTTTAATCTTTCGCCTTTATTGCTTACGGAAGGCATTTTTTTCGCATGAACTAGAATTGGGAGAGGGACAATAACCTGTTATGCATCGTTTTAAAGGGAACAGTTTGTAATTAGGTATATGCTACAATTTTTGTTTTCTCTTTATCATTGTAGTTACGTTCCAATAATTGCCAAACCGTAGTAGTATGTCCCCTTTCTATAGAAACCTTCTTATTCATATTCTCATTAGAAATTATGTTGCGTTTTAATCCTTTAAATAGGTTTGTTCACTTATACGTCTCTCTCACTTATGCGCCTTTTTCTGTTGGTCCCTTGCGCCGGCGTATAAGTGAGAGTTCACTGTATAACAGTAATATATACAGGGTGTCCACTCCAATCGTGGACCAATAGCTAATTTCTAAACCGTTAGAGATAAGCATATAGTTTATTTAGGCAAAAATCTCAAAATTATGAAAGGAATTTTGGGTCTATTCAATGTTTTTCAAAAAATCAAATTTTGAAAGAGTTACGAAATTTAAATTTTTATACAGCCTCCCAGTCCTATCAATCATATTTAGTAAAACATTCTTGACACTGTAACGTTTAAAACTAAAAAAAAAAATCACTCTTCTACCACAAAAATTGACCGAGTTATGACGTTTTGAAAAATCAAGATTTTGCATTGTTTCATGACGTCATCGAAAGATCGTTTAAGGGACCGTATGCGAAATCCTTCAAAATCTTGATTTTTCAAAACGTCATAACTCGGTCAATTTTTGTGGTAGAAGAGTGATTTTTTTTTTAGTTTTAAACGTTGCAGTGTCAAGAATGTTTTAGTAAATATGATTGATAGGACTGGGGGGCTGTATAAAAATTTAAATTTCGTAACTCTTTCAAAATTTGATTTTTTGAAAAACATTGAATAGACCCAAAATTCCTTTCATAATTTGGAGATTTTTTCCTAAATAAACTATATGCTTATCTCTAACGGTTTAGAAATTAGCTATTGGTCCACGATTGGAGTGGACACCCTGTATAATACTTTTATTAATACTGAAGGCCAAACTATATTTAAAAGCATATTTTTTAGTTTTTTTTAGCTATATGATTATTTTTACATTAGAAGGACATCATATAACTTTTCTAACACAAATGTCAATTTTGCCGAACTTAATAAGTCTCCATAAACCGCGTATGACCTTGTACGAGTATTTAATCGTGGGAATGTTAAAATCCGTGGGAATCTTGAAGGAGTATGTTATCGAACCTAATGCAAATTGAGGTTTTGTCGGAGCTCTCATCACTCAATCGTAAAAGCGAACATCTTTGGTTAGTTAACTATCTCGATTGTGGAAACTAAGGATGCGACATCAAAGGTAAAACATCGATGTTTTAAGACATTGATGTTAAGAAATTAAGACATTGATGGTATTGATACATCGAGCAGAAAACATCGATCTTTTTTTTTTCTTCAATTGCTTACGTATTTAAATGTACATTAATACAGTAACTCCTCCATACATTGCGCCTCTTTATATCACTCAATTAGTTTATCTTTGGTTTTCTGAAAAACGTCAACCGTATGATATCGAAGTCAATTGCAGAAAACTTTTTTTCGTGAGTTAGATACTGCAACTGTTGAAAGACTGTAACTTTTATTTATTGCACATTTTAATGAAACTTTTTCCGAAATGTAAAACATCATTATCGAAAAAAAATTCAAACGCAAAACAACGATGTTTAAAAACCATTGACCGTAAATCATCGTTAGTAATTTAAAAAAAAAAACTTTATGTCAATACTATAGATATTGCAACTGTTAAAGAGGAATCTTTTTATTGCATATTTCTATTGCTTTTTGCTGAAATGTAAAACAGACATCGAAAGAAAAGGAAAGACAGGCGAAATAACTGATCATTAAAAGACATCAAACGTAAAACATCGATGGTAACTATACCAAAAACATCTTCTAACGAGATTGATGAGATTGATAGTGTAACAGCTGATTAATCCACTTATGCCTGACGTTTTTTTTACAAAGATATTTTGTATACTGGAGATACAAACAGTGTTTAATGGACAGGAAAAATAATTGAAAAAATATTATGTAAAATATTTTTTTTTATTAAGGAAAGAAAATTCGCCCCTTAAAAGTTACGATAGACCCCAGAGGGTACATAATTTTTTTACTAAAATTTTTTTCTGCCCACGATGTAATATTTAAAAAGACATTTTATATTAAGAAATAAAATCAGCAATGAGGCAAAACTGGGAAGCTGGGAATAACTTTGAAAACTTAGCTTTTTTTCTTGATATTGTAAACGATGTAATATTTGATAAAGATCATGTATTAAAACTGCTACAGAACACACTTTACAATGGTTATGTGCTACAATCTGTTTCTAACAAATTGAAACAATACCAAGGTACTAATTGAACACTATTATTTGGTTGAAATTTTCATTTTGGGGAAAATGCAGACCCTTTTTTGGACCGTCTCTGAAAAGGGACGCTAAGTATTAATGGGTTAACGATGTAGCTTTTGGCCGCATATCTTTATGATTTTTTTTTTTTTTTTGCTGAAATATAAAACATCAACAAAAAATAATAATGGAAAAATTTAAAAAAAAAACTGCGAAAGCAAATTAGAGATGTTTCAGAAACATCGAGAGCAAAGCATCGATAATAATCATAGAAAATGTTTTCCAATGATATTAATACTGAAACTTCTGATTAAAGATGAAAACTTCTTAATACGTTTGCTAATCGCAAATTTTTATCAAGCTTGCTTTACTGGATTATAAAACATCGAAATCGAAAAAAAGATCGAACCCTAAACATCGATATTGGAAAAATATCGAATCTCAAACATCGATGATAAAAACATCAATGTTTTAGCAAAAACATCGACATCGATGTCGCAGCACTAGTGGAAACGTAATGATATCGCTTGCAATTGAATGAAATCATGAATCGAGTCTCAAAACACGTGAAGTCTTTTGATCTTCTCGAATTATTTCGCTATCGATTAATTAGAATCTTTTCCTCAATGATATAGCAAGTCGTGGTATCAAGCCCCACCTAAACGGAAACACTTGCAATAACTGTTATGTTAATGAAAAGGGAAAATAATGGCTAATACTTCTCTTAATGTAGGTCTAGATGCTTTGTTAGATTGATCAGTACTAAGAAATGTGAAATAAATTATTTTCTGTCAAAAAACGAATATTGTCACTTTGAGAAGCATTACTCTGACAGCAAGTATTTTAAGGATAAAATGAACTGTTCCTGGCCAAAGGTGAATTTAACGTACTAATATGTGACATGGAAAAGGTAGTAACACACAAATGCGCATTTATGCATTTGCAATGTAGAATGGACTTGACCATAGCTAAGTTTTACTCTGAATTGATTTTGTAAGCTCGATTGTTTTTTTTTTTTTTTTTACATGAACATTTTCTACAGTTGCATTTTTTCATGAAGCAATTATAAATTTCCTTAAAATTTCGTGACCTCGAACACTTTTCAATTTTTATAACTACTCGGTGTTGACGGAGTATAGAGTATTTACGGAGCACTCGGTGCATCACTAGTAAAAACACTTCGAAAAGACAAATTTTTCATGATCTTCCCTTGGTTAACAAATCTCATGAAAATAAAATGACTCATGTTTTTTTCGCTTTCTGTTTTGATTACATTATTTGTTATACGTTTTGCACACACACAGTTTTTTTTTTTTTCTTTCCCTTTCCTTGAAATAAAATTACACTTGCAAGATAGAAAAGCGCTAGTAGTGGCGCCATCTGCTACTCATTTTTTAGTACTATTTTGTTTTTTCACGTTCATTTTTTTTTTCTTAATTTTAATTATATATTCTAATTCAGATCACGTTTATGTTAATAAAAACCATTTAAAAGTAAAATTAAATTGAATTTAACACACAAATATTGCTAAGAAATTATTATAATGACATTAATTTGTTTGATAAAGCGATGTAATTGTTTAATTCAAAACGGAAATTTGTTGATAAATATTTTCTCAATACGTAAAACAACAGTTGCTATTCATTTAATATATTTTATTAGATTCTTTACATATTTTCATTGAATATTTTGTGATTTTATGATTTTTTGAATGTCTACGGACAAATCTATTGACACCCTTTTTTGTCTCGCAAAAATGTTAAATGTTTTAATCGTCTGTAATTGGAACGAATTACTATTTTTTTTGAAATACCACATGATTTCGTAAACATTTGAAAATAATAAAGAATCCGTTTTTTGGGATTAAATGTAGTTTTGCTTCTAGTAATTAATCTGTTATTACTTACAGCATATTGTATATCTGTGTTCAAACTTATTCCATTGTTAAATTTGCTCATTTTTGGCTTTGTAAGCAGGACATCTTCCTCCGATTCTTCTCTTTTCTTGCCTTAATTTCTTTTTTGAAGCTAAAATTTAAAAAACATAGAGGTAAAATGAATTGCAATAAAAGTTTACTCTTTTTTCTTACCTTAGAATCTGTACCAGTTCAGATTCGGATTTTTTTTTTTCCTTTTTTTTTTTTGGAGAGAGAAAAATAATGATGAATAATATTCTTTTAATGTAAATTGAGCAAGGAAATGTTTAAACCAATCATAAACTGATTTCGTTGCGAAAAACTTTCAAAAGGCCGTTTTGAGAGGCCGTGAGTGAACATAGAAAAGAAAGGGGGGGGGAGCTGTGAAACATGTATAAAAAGTATAACATTCTAAAAAAAAAATCATTGTCATAGGAAGTTTGTTCTGAACTGAATGAGTCTATTATATGCTATGTCAACGTTGGGGTTAAAATACCAGCTACCTCTCTTTCGTTTTGCTTACCTTTTAAAACAGTTCAAATGCATGTTTTTATCCTTTGAAATGAGTTAATGTTAAGAATAAAATGTATATGTATGTAAAGAATTTTCATTTAAGAAAAGAGAGGGAATAATAGAAAGGAACTCTTACCTATTTCGTAAACGATACTATATTCCTTCTGTTAAAATTTTAGTCATTGCAATCTTTAAATATTAATGCTGTATATAGATTTCTTTTCTTTCTTTAATTAAGCATATCAATGCGTAGGAAAAGTTAGAACTCAATTTTAAAGAAAAGGCAATTGTAACGTTGACTGTGTAAAACAAATAATGATCTGAAATAAAAACTATTTTCATACAATGCAATGAAAATAATCTCAGTTTTCATTGAGAAAAAAAAACTTGTACTATTTTTATTTCATTTAAAGATGGAGGAAGGGGAGTGTATAGTTTGATATTCTGTTGTAATTGTAATTGTTGTCTTTTCGGTGCCAACAGATGGCGCCACATCCAAGCTCTACACGAAATTGTCGGGCATGTCTTGCACTGGTAGGTTACATATGTATTTAAATATTTTGTTCACAAATTTAATTTAACCCAGAGAAGTATTAATTAAAAATTTAAAAGAAGGATGTTTTCAAAAATTGTTTTAAATTTATAATAATACAAAAAGATATGAAATTCTCCGAAATGTAAAAAAAAATATTAATTTTTTAGTGAAGGGGAAAAAATGTATCTTGTACAACTGAAAATGCGAGCAAATAAAAAGATTTTCTTCAAAATAAAAAAAAATGCAATTTACATTCAGAGAAAAAGCAATAGTATCAACTAGACATGCAACAATTAAATCATTATAAAGATACATTTATGCAATTTTATAAAACTATTTTTTTTTTTTTTTCGATTTTTTTATTGCATTTAGAGAAAAATAACTTTTAAGACATCGATTTCTTTCAAATCTAAAAATCAAGCTATAGATCTCTCTCTCCTTCTTTTTTTTTTTTTTTTTTGAGCCAGACCGTCACATGACCCTTTTGGGAATATCAGATCCAAAACTAATTACACAACCTAAATTTAGGTCAAAATTCATCGCAATTTCAGCCTTCTTTTTTGACACATAAAATTTATAAGTCCGTCAAGAACTTCAAAAATTAAAAAAATCAACTATCTTTTAAACTTTGACGTAAGAAAATACATTTTTTCTACCACTTCACTGAAGCAAAAAGGGAAAATTTCGTTTAAATTTCTTTTCATCTTAAAACCATCCAAAAATAAATAGTTTTTTTTTTTTTTTTTTCAAATTTCAATTTTTCGATACAAACAATCAAGTTCTAACAAAATGCCTCAATTTGTTCTGGGGTGATTTTAAAAAGAAACCACACATATAAAATTGAAGTACCATTTATTCAAAGATAATTTATTTTTATCTCTATCTTCTTCCAAAATTACGGTTCATGCGAGCAAAACAACTCGTGCCATATTCAAGCAAGCAATCGTTGAGGAAAATACACGAAGGCTTATTTAATCCAGAAAATGGCAACAATGTTTAATCGGAGAATGGGTAAAAATATCTAAATCCGTAAACTAAAATTTGCTCGAAATTATAACATTCAGAAATAGGAAGAAAAAACTTGGCTGCAATTCCTAACTGCGATTACTTTAATTTTTGTCTCAAGCAATTCAATGTTTCTATTATTATTTTATTATTATTATTATTTTGTTAGAATCTTTTTTACATGAGGCAGTAAACTAAAACTTTTGCTCTGCATTATTAAACATAAAAGTTAACTAACTTACAAATTATAACTATTATTTTTTGACCTCAAACGAATTGGAATGTACAAGAAATAAGGAAAAAAATTTTAAAAAGCTAACATGGTAATGCTTAAAAAAAGGGGGCTTTTTTTAACTAATAAAATGAACGAATTTTCTCATATCTGACATAAAAATATAAAAAGGGGAGATATTTAAAACATTAATTGTTACTAGTCTTCATTCTCAGAGATAGATGGCAGCAGCTCTTTCCTTCCCCAAGCATCGTTGCTCTGCATCGGAAATAAGATTCTTGCTTTTCCTCGATCTTTTCGGATTGCACTCTAGATGGCGCTACCATTCCTGCAAGAAAAAGCACGTAAATGATTTTTTTGAGGAAACGAATACGAAACAAAAACTAATAAATCTCAGGTTTGTCATGAGTTGGCATTTCGACAGTTTTCACATTCTTTGTATTTTCGTAATATTAGTTCTAGCTGTTATTTTTTGCAAGGACAGTTTTCCTGACTTTCCTCACAAAAAATAAATAAATAAATAAATAAATAAATAAATATATTGACCATGTGAGCTTGTTCAGGGGCTCCTTCGCCCTGAGCTTAAATTTTTGGGTCGGACAAAATACGTAATTTACGGAACGAAACTCGAAATAATATCGAACAATAAACTGTGAGCGTATACCCATTCGGCATTATCATTGTATTATTAATATTTTTATTATTATTTCAAAATATATTGTTTTGCAATGCAACATTGCAATGAAAGTCTTCAAATTTGCTAAATGTTCAGATAAAATTTCGCAGAATGATATTTTTTTTTTTTTTTTTTGAGATTTCCGTGATCTTACATCGAGACACCCCTAGGCTTGCTGAGTTATGGGTTTATCAAAATTTTATTTCCAGCTTCGCCTGTCTCGTTCAAAATGTAGATCAATAATGACGCATAGTGAAGTCAGAACGTAAAATCATACCGTTTTACATTGGATGTGGAACTGTTGGAAGTGGTTTGTTTAACAAGTAATGTGGCCAATCCATCGTTACGCGTGTGACATTTTGACGTCGTTTTTTCGCAAAAAGCATTAAAAATTTAGATGAAGTTATTAAAATATCTTTTATTTCTCTAGAGTATAATAACACAGTATTAAGTGAAATTGATGATTTTAATTCTTTATTAATGCATGGTCTCTTAGAACAAAATGTGTAGTCATTTCATGATTTTGCAGAAGGGACCATCACTGAAATCTCTCTTTCTGATCCTCGCAGTTACGTGGATAGGATTTTTTCTATTAAACACTTTTCACCTACGCGAATCTTTGTTTCATATGATCAGTCATAAAAAATCATTGCTTAATCTGATGCAAGACTGTTACATCTGCATGCCATAATTTTGCCATTCCTAGATGACATACTCGAGACTCATGGGCTCTCCCCCCCCCCCCCCCAAGCTCAATGGCACAAATTCCCTCCCAAAACTGTTCACAACCCCTTGTGCTCTTTTATTTTTATTTTTACCCCTCTTTTTATTTCATTTTTTTTAATACTATTTATTTGTTATTTTAAATTGTAACTATTATTTTTTTACATATTATTAATTTTTAAAAGGTACTAATTATGCGCAGAATAGAATCGCTTTTTTTTCTCTTCCAGACATTCCAAGCCCACACACGCACGCACACAAAATAAATAAATAAATAATAATAATAAATAAATGAGTTAAATTAAAAAAATAAATTAATGAATAATTTTAATTAAAAAAATCAGTAAATAATTTAAATGGGGGAAAATAATAAATAAATAATTTAAATTAATTAATAAATTGGTTTAAATCCCTCCCCCCTCCAAAAAAAATTGATGTCGCAACTCTGTACCTCAGAACCAGACTAACGTAAGTCCATTTTCGTCATTTTTCGGTAGAGGGGAAAAACGATTGTCGAATACATCGTTTTTCCCCTCTACTGAAAAATGACGTAAATGGACTTACGTTAGTCTGGTTCTGAGGTACAGAACTTGCGCCATAATCCCCCCTGTGGCACCCTTGACTCCACTTCCATAAAGCTCAGTTAAACTTTGAAGATTTCCAGAAACCGGTTTTATAGGTTAGTTTTTTGGCTCCGTAATGAACGTATCTTACGAAATACGTCCGTTACTTAGAAAATGCTATTATTTCAATATTTTTTCTGGAAATCTCTAAAATTTTACTGCATTATATAGAAGTAAAGATCTTGTTCTTACTCAAGTTCATAGAACAAGGGTTTAGCATATTTCTAATCTTTGTAATTTGTTTTGTGTAAAAATTGACACGTCCTTTACCGTGGAAACGCCTTGTTGTGTTAGTGATTGAAATAGAATTCCTTGAGGTTAAATTGGTTAATTTGTTTTCAATTAAAAGCATTAATTATTTGTGTGTGTCATCAATACTATTTTACTGCTTTAATTTTTACTTCTGAAATTCTGCTCCTGTGATTAATCCTTCGTTAATCATTTTTTTTTAAATAAAAGTATTTGAAAAAAAAAAAAAAAAAGCTTGTGCTGTGAAGAGGCCTTGCGGAATGACCCTCTGACCGCTTTGACCGGATGTGACGATCAGATTACGCCGATGGGGCTCCACGGAAGTTAGGGGAGAAAAAAACGCAGAAACTGAAATGAACACCGGGAGATGAAATGGAGATAGGAGAAATTCTTGAGCTTCGTCATTGAATTTCCCACGAATAGTTTGAAATAAATATTCAGATATATCAGGGGGGCCGAAAAGTGATGTCAATTTCTTCAATCAAATCAGTTGTTAAAAGTTTTTATTTTAAATCAGCTTTGTAATTATCTTCGTAATCAATTGCCTTTTGCTATCCAGTAGAAAATTTTAAATACACAGCAAAAAATAAGTTGTTGTTTTTACGGTAAGGGCCCTGCTCCACATCAGCGTAAAACGCGACCGAAACCGAAGGCAGAAACCGAAAATCCGGGCACTTTCCATAGGAACACTATTTGCTCCGTTTTACGTTTATGCTTTATTTTTCTGCTTTATGTCAATGTGGAGCAGGGCCCTAACAGTATAATACTGGCAGCAGAGGTTACAGTTTACTGTAAAAGCACAGTAATAAACTGTGCACGTAACTGTGCACAGTAATTAACTGTAATACTAGATATTTTACAGTTTATGATTGTAAAACTGACAATTTTACAGTTTATTACTGTAAAATTAGCCATTTTACCACAAAATTAGCTGCATTTTTCTGTAAAAACGACAGTATAATACTGGCAGCAGAGGTTCTAGTTTAAATTTGTAAAATGTACGGAAATAAACTGTGAAACTAGCATTTTTACAGTTTATTATTGCAAACCAGCAATTTTACAGTCTACTACTGTACACAGTTTATTACAATAAAATTACTGTAAAATTAGCTGTATTAAACTGTAAAAACAACATATATTTTTTACAGTGTATATATATAGCGTATTGATAAAAAAAATAATTTTTGGAGTAAAATATCTTGATCGTATAGAGATCGCAAATACAGGGAAATTAGATGATGCAATGTCAGGTGAGTATTATGGGGGAAGCAGTCGGATTTCCCTTTCTTCCGTTTGCTAAAACACTTTCTATTGCACAAAATGGGAAATTTGGCTTGTATCCAAAATGCGATTTCGAAATTTTTTGCTCCAAAAATTATTATTATTTTTTTTTATCTTTCCGGAATTTAGAACTTACTGCTAGATGGCAAATCACATCGTTGGTTTGAAATAAAAACTTTTAATGATTTATTTATTCATTTATTTGATCAAAAAAAAAAAGACTTTTACGGGCATAATGTAAATTAACAGTGACTGCTCGTAAAAAATGAATGTAACTTTTACGGGCATATTGTAAATTAATGGCAACCGCCCGTTATTTTACGGAAGAAAAAATAACGGGCAATCATATTATTTTGACGGCCATAAGAGTTTACGGGCAGAATATTATTTTAACGACCAGTGACCGGACCCTTTTTTGCCGGTCTTTGGCCGTAATCTTACGCTGAGATTTTTAAGAGTGTACGGAGGATGTCAACCTTCTTCTTCTGAAGGATCTTCAACCTTTTGGAATTAATTCTTTAAAAAGAAAAAAAGATGACACAAACTGAGAAAATGCAGTAATTTTATTGGCAGAGTAATAAAGCACAAGAGCAACATTTCAAAAAGTGGTAAGTAATAAATGAAAACAATTAATAAATAATGAATGAAATATTCAAAAACGGCTTAGGTCGCCTCTGAATCACAAAGAATCAAACATTTCACAGAATATATTGCGACAAAGTTAAAAAAATTAACGTTTTACTGTTCCTGACATTTAAAAAAGATTTCAACGTGTGTTTCTCATTCGAAGAATTTCAGTTTGTTGAATTTATTGATCATGAATACATTAATTAATGTACGAAATACATTGTTATTAAATCAGCTCATAAAGACTGCCCCTGGATTTTGGTAGAATACATTTTATCTTTTGATTATATGCCTTTTCTTCATTTTAAGGTCGTCAATTTATTTTTTGAGACGGTGAATCTCAGATGATTTTAAATCTCCATTACTCTTACTTTAAATCACAATGCTGACGGTGGTGAATACAGGTCCGTTCCCAGGTAGCACAAAAATCGTTTAAACGTTTTATAAACGTTTTTAATCGGTTGTCACAACGTTAATAACCATTTTACAACCTTTAAAAAACGAAGTGTGCTACTTGGGTTAATTTAAAAATGTCCGGGACGTGGAGCAAAAGGGTTTACTTTCAATACATTTAAAAGAGAAGAAAAAACAGCAAATACACACTAAAAAAGTACATATACATTATGTTTCAAAGATACTGAGGAAGTCCATTAACACTCCCCCGCCCCCTCTACTGGTAGTGTAAATGACGGGGGCCTGTGCTGACGCAAATTTTGCCCTTTAGGCCCAACAAATTCGCTGGAAAAGTGGTAAACAAGCCTTAACTTGATGATGGTAACGAAACGTAATACTTTATCCTTCTTCAAATAAATAAATAAAAAAAAACTGACGTTGTGCAAAAGAAAATAAATTTAGAACAAATGATGATCATAAAAATTTAAAGATACATATAAACTGTACAAAAGGAATAATATATAAGTACCTTCATGCGGATCTTTTTTTTTTTACTTGGAACAAGTTGAAATCTTTGTAAGTCGGAGTCTGTAATGGTTCGTCCGGAATTAGGAAAAGAAATGCCACGATGGGTAATGTACTGTTTGCTCTCTCTGTTTTGCGAAATTTATAACAGAAATATCAGAAAAGGTCACAAAGTACCTCACTTCAAATATAAAAAGAGCAAGGCAAGAACAAAAGTAGACACAAAATCTATTTTTACAATTTATGTTGCTCCTGAAAGGATTGTGACCTTAAAATATGTGTCCGCAATATCTCCTCTCAAATCATTGCACTTATGCTTTTCCTTCCTTCTGAAATCAACCCAAAGTCAAATCTTTCCATTTTCCTCTTATTTTCTCCACCTGAAATCCAATTCGAATTCATACCACGCAAGCGAAACACGAGTCTCACCCATAAGACAAGACCTATGGGGTCCCCATAATCAATTAGCCACCATCCCCCCGACGCTGCGCCAAAAGAGCTCCTATCACGGAAAACTTCGTAAATTGGACCAAAACACCAGTTTTGGAAAGAGGGGTGTGCTCCTCCCCTGTCTTTGTGGTGCCGCTGCGAGAAAGGATCCCAGGCAAACCCGTATTTTATTCTCGGGGCCAAGTGGAGATTTATTTGGTGTAGCTTTTTCCACTGCTGCATTTTTCTAATCGCGTTAAAGTCCCCCCCCCCTCCATCTTTTTTTTTTCTTCTTTCTCCTCCTTTCACTTTCTTCCTTTGCTTTTTTTTTCTTTTCTTCGCTTGGTTTTTCTTTTAGCACTCCTTTTTCTGGAGAAAACCTCATTATTTGTCTGCGTTGACTTGTGACCGATGTTTAAAGTTGTACCAGGATCTGGAATCAGGTAAGTTATTCAAGAAACGGAGGGAGGGAGAGAGGAGGAAAGAGGAGAGCTAATTTATTGAAATGAAATAAGTCGGCACGAGGGAAAGTTCTTATAAATGTTGGCCTTGGGAAATTAACGACGGGTATTGTTTGGCAACAGCGAATTTCGGATTGTCATTTGCATATTGTAAGGCTTGGAGAGAGGCAAACGTCGACTTTATGTTAGGATTAAACTCTTTCTTTAAATGAAAAATCGCTGCTTACAGGAAAATCAAGTAAGGATGCATGAAAAGTATCCTGCAAGATTGAATCACATATTAGGAGTTTTGTATTGTTGGGTATCATTGCCAATAGTTCGATGAAAAGTAATCATTCAGTGTAATATTATTCCACAATTTGACTATTTTAAAACTAACTCCCTCATATGTTCAAGGGTTCCTAATTTTTCGATTCGTGGTACCCTTTGAAGAATTAAAATTGCCTCTTGGAACCCTTGTCTATCTCTGTAATATATGAAAAAGATTGGTACCGTAGACAGTAGTGGATTTTAGGGGGGCCTCGTCCTCCAAAAGGGACAAAATTTATTTAACTTTTCCATTTTTTTAAATTTATTTCTTCACAACACAGGAAACAATTTTATAACATTTTTTTTTTTTTTAAATAAACTTTTACAAAGTCTATTTGAATAAAATTACTTTGGTTTGCTATGGGAATGGTATTGAGGTAGGTATCGACTGTATCGATCCGGAACATCTGTAAAATTAATCCAATAAATATAACGCATAGTTAGTCTTTAGTGGTTGATCTCTGATAGGTGTACTTCAGATGTAATTCTCTTTTGACCTTCCCTGCGATCTCTCCTTATAATCCACAAAATATCTTTTGTTCATGAACAGAAATTGATTGTATATGAATTTTAATAAGAGAATGATCACAACATTAATGGGTGTAAGAGTAAACAAAGTCCATTACAAGGTTCATCGAAGTACTCAGAAATTTCGTAGGGATCATGAAAATACTTTAAGGCTCAAAGACAGTTCGTTGTGAGGTACCTTGATGACCGTTATAAGGTTTATAAATGGCTATTATGTGGTATAAAAATGTCTTTTGTCGGTTGAACTGTGTTTCGTAAGACTCATGGATGCCCTTTATAGTGTTCATGGAGGCCTTTTGTAAGGACCACATAAATATTTTATTGCTTCCATAAAATCTATTGTCCATTGATATCCTGTATTATGCTTAGATTTATCGTTTGCGAAAGTACAGAAAGTTTTGTATGATCCGCAGACAGTGTCTGCAAAATCAATTAAATTCTCCACCGACAGCAATGCAGATACGTTTACAATGATAACGTCTACAGCTCATGATAGGGAAATCTAGAATTAAGGTTGAGAGATAAAACTGCACCACTCCCTTTGAAATCATCCAGACAAAAACTTGAGCTTAAAATTGCTTGTAGAAGTAAAACGACTAACTTAAAACTGCTTTGGAGATCTTATTATTTTTTTACCAGAACATTTGCTGCTCTAATGGATACATTGTTTCGCTCCACCATAAATTATGTAAATACAATAACTGTGGGTGATCTAGAAAGGTTCCCAGGAAGAGCATATCTAGAATCTTGTAAAAACGAAGATGAAGAGATTTTATAGTCGTCTAATCCAATAAGAAAGTTACTTGAAAATCGCCCAACCTAAACATTTATTACCGTCAACATTTGTTGTTGTCCTCAATGCCTACCTTAACTTGAAGCTTTGTAGTCTAATAATAACTTACCTAATAGAGATTAATGTATATTTTCTTCCTGAATTTTCACGAGCTTTGATTCACAACGATGGACTAATACATTGGTTTCCATAATATTCTTGTAAGGGGTTGTTTTAAACATTTCAAGATCTTCCAAGTGTATAGCTATTCCGGAATTATCATATGTTATTAAAAACAATAATTAAAAAAACATTCGTGTAACCTACAACTAGTCTAAAAGATGAATCTTACAATAAATTTAAGAAAGGTGTAGAATTTGCTTTAAATGTTTTAGTGACAGTAGGAGACACGATATAAAGTATCATAATTGCACACTGTGGATTTTCAGAGTAATCGATTATATTGTGCTTTGAAACTTCATTTGTGCATATTTGTAAATGAAGCATTTCTCGACATCCCCTCAATACAAACCCTAAATACAGGGCATAAACTAATCCGACCAGTAAATGAACACATCCCAGGAAATGATTTGCAATTATTTTTCGAAAGTTAGGTCTGAAAAAGTTCGTTTCTTATTTGAATTAGCAACAGTAAATTCCTTCTAATACAATCTAAACAACACCAAAATGAAGACAACTAGAAAATATATATGCCAACTTGTTAGACGAATCCATTGACTATGCTGTTACACAACTAATCCCTCAGGGTAAAAAAAGAAGAATAAAAACTTGCAGTAGAACCACCCAGTTTTTTTCTTTATAATTACAAATATCAATAAAAGAGTTTTCAATGTCAAGTACAAAATACTGCAGTTTTAAATGAATTTCTGAAAATGAAATTGCGCCTTAATGTGCATTTTCTATTCCCAATTTTTGAACCGAATTCCATGTCACACAAAATTAGTCCGTAGTATGTCGAGTATTTCTTCTTCACACACACACATAAAAGACTAATCAAGAATACATTTTTATTTGGTAATTAGTGTTGCAATAGCAATGTAAGGGAGCTTTTTCGTCAAGAAATTAAAGTTGAAAATAACCCTCGTAGTACTCAGATTTTGCATGATCGCATGCTTGAACAGCAATGTATAAAATCCTTTCCAATTTATTACAAATTTGCTTCATGTCCCATTCCAAAATAACATCATGGTTTGTTTATAGATCAAGATATAAAATTCAGTTCCATACACGTGCCTATTCAATCATGCAAACAGGCAATTAACGAGAGTGGACTCGCAAACCACTTCAATCCGCAAGCTTTGACCGCTCGATTATGACCTCCCTTCATGGGCGATTGAAGGGGCCACCTACCGGCGCTGCTTTCAATATGCTTTTGAAAAATGTGATGAATATTTTCTTCCTCTAACACCAACCGAGTTCTGTTGTTGGCATCGATTGGGAGTGGACAAAAGTTGCGGGTGAGGTTTTTTGTGGGAAAGACTCGCACACAAGGTAACTCTTTGAATCTTTTGTGCCATGAATTGAAGCGACAAATGTTCATTCAACTGCAGCAGTGAGTGCTTATTTCAGCTGTTATACTGCGAAACTGCTAGTTTTGAGCTTAGGATCTGAGTTTTTGAAAAAAAATTTAAACACTGAACAAATGCTTTTCTTCTTATTATTATTTTCTTTTTTTTTTATTGTACACATATAAAACACATTTGTATACTCAGTGTTTTTTTTTTTTAAGTTTTATATTTACTAAATAATTTTAGGATTAGTAATTATTGTTTGCCCTGACCATATGACCCTGCTGCACAAAAAATACAAATGGATGCGAAGAATTTTTTGTGCATCAGGGTCATATGTAGTTTGATTGTAAACTTTTTTAAAACAAGTCATTTGTTTTGTTTTTTTTTTCCCCTTTTCTGTTTCTATCTAGCGTGTTATAATCTGTGATATCGTGTGATTAGTCTCAGTGTAATAAGAAATCGCAAAATTTTAACACCGTGTTCAGTAATGTTGAAATAAATCATAAACCTTCTTTACTGATTGAATCTAAATAATTGCTACAAAACTTCTCAATGTATTTCGTTCGTCACTGTCTAAATAGGTCATGTTCTCTTTTCTTGCATTAATGAGTACGAAACTGAATATAGTATTGCGCCAAAAACGAGATAAATTGATATACAGAAGGGGATTCAATAAAATAAAAATCCGAATAATTGGACACCTTAAGAAACGGTTATGGAGATAATTTTAAGGTAACTAACTTTCACCCGTTTTCAAAATTTAAGCCTGGAAATTGTAGAAATTCATATTACAAAATACTCATTGCCTCCTATCGCCCCTCACGAGTTTTTCGTCCCTGGACGAGCTTCATCACCCATTTTAGGCGATCGTCCCCTGGTTGGGAGCCACTGGTCTAAATTAAAAACCAAGAATAACAAAAAAAAAAAAAAAAAATCGACATTTTTGCCTCCGGCTCGATCATTGGCTATTCCTAACTGAGGAGCCCATAATAAGGGCGAAACTGCAGTCTTAGGATGCTATATGATCGAGCTGTGGGTGCATTTGCTACAGTTCTGCCTCAGCCCTGGCTTACGGGCGGTAACTCATTGCACATTACCCAGCTTTAGCCTTCAAATTTCGAGTTGAGCCGCACCATAGTTTGCGGACGCTCGCTGGGAAGATAAATTCATTTTATCTACCAGTTTGTTGGCTATCTTAGCTACAATAAGAGGATTTTTGCCTCCGGCTCGATCATTGGCTATTCCTAACTGAGGAGCCCATAATAAGGGCGAAACTGCAGTCTTAGGATGCTATATGATCGAGCTGTGGGTGCATTTGCTACAAGAACTGTTTACTTTTTTTTGCAAAGCTAAACAAATAAAACAATATAACTTATTTATATCGAATTAAAAATAATTAGAACCGATAATACATGAAATGATAAGAAAGATATTAAATGATGAAGTGTTGAAAAATCTAACTGAAAGACTTTTCTCAAAAGTTAAAAAAATAAACGGTTATTGCGCATTAAAACCATAAATCACTCGTATCATTTGCAATCATTATGATGAAAGCGCTGGTTACCGAATTATTTCTAATTCACATTAATGCCACTAAATTCGATAATGCGTCAGTTTATTTTTCTTTATTCACTTTTCAAAAGGTTCCGCTTTATCTCTAAAGGATATAAATGCTGAACACTATCAGAGACAAAGCGAACTATTTCTCTCATTCTCTTTTTTCCCCCTCTCTTCATTTCTTTCAGCAATGTAATCTTGCGACGCCATTTTCACAGTAAATCATTAGTTCAGTCATAAATACATCAACATAAATTATCCGAGAGATTAAAGTTCCATTATGCTCTTTTTTTTTTCGTTGCAAATCATGACACTTTGGAATCTTTATTTGATTCTGCGTGATTGATATCGTGTAATAATAAATGAGCTGTAATTTTTGGCACAACTTTCAAAATTGTGTCTTTCTTAGTTAGAACCGTGATTTCATTTGACGCCAACTGGATGGATCCAGCAAAAAGGCATTGCTTCTTAAGAACAAAAAAATAAATTTGTGCTGGAAAAATTAAATAGGAATGATCAACGTTTCAGCGCACAAAATTTGCAGGCACGTGTTTCGGGGTTACAAGGAACCACTTTTTCAATGCAACAAATTGTGAGTTTTAGGATGAAAAGTTTAACAAAGGAAACAGCAAATTTACTGTCTCAAACTAATTGAAAACGGAAGGAAAATCAACTCCCCAATGAAACAATAGTATAGCTGCAATAATTTTTGTGGGTGAAATGCTAAAAGTAGAGCTATTTGACGTCACAGTTTTTTTTTTCCCGTGGGTTTTTTAAAAATTCATTGAAAATCAATTATTGTGATTTAAAATTCGGCGATGGAGAATTTTTGTGCTTTGTAAGTGTCATAACAATATCTGGTAGTCAAAGTTGAAATGTATAATAGGTTGAAATTTCCCTATTGCGAACTAAGTGTCATGTTTCCCTCAAAAATAGCGATTCAACCATCTAAATGCTCTTAGTAATTTCAGTGGAGAACTTTCTAGTAGGACTATTGCCTTCATGGAGGACTTCAAGGGATGGATACAACCGCAGTTGTGGTTGATTAACCAGTTTTTTTTTTCTTTTTTGATTTAATTACATTTATCTTTAGAAACTCAAATTGTCATTGCCACCCATGCTGTACGTTAGTCTTAAATTTAGATGTTTATTGTTGTATTTTTTAAATTTCAGTATTTTTTTTTATCACTGATTTTTTTTTTTTTTCTTTTCTCTTCAACCAACCTCCTTTTTCTTGTCTTCCGTTTTTTTTTTTTTTTTTCATTATTTTTTATTTGTCGATCGTTAACTCTTAGAAACGAAATTAACGTATCTTCTCTTAAAACAATAACTTGCATACTGAATTTCGGAGAAACTGACTTGTGCTATTTATTGTTATGTTTTTCAAATTTCGTCACTCCTTTTGCAAATCTTTGGGATCGCCCTCTTTTGGAAATTGACTTTATTGCATATTCTTTTCAGATGATTAAAAAATATATTTTTATTCAATTTAATTTAATTTAATTTTTTGTAGATTCTTCCGGACGATTAAGTTGAAATAAAAAATAAATAAAAATTGTTATGTCTTAGAAATAAAGCTTACACTATTATAACAAAATTGATTGTAAACTTCAGATTTTACTGTTTATATATTACTGATACAATATGAAAGAGAGAGAAAAATCTAAAATTTCTAAATTTTCTAAATCGTGACAAATTGCCTAAATTTGTGAGTAGCCTAAAAATTGTTTAAATTGGGAAATTCATTATTGCGAGCAATGATTTGAGATTAAAACACTCCCTTCATTTAGAGTGGTCAGAAGGAAACGACCTCCGCCCCCTCCCCCGACTTTGAAAATCCAGTTTATTCGTATTTATGTGGGCTTGGTTTCTGCTGTTTTTCGATACAATAAGCATTGAATACATACTCTTTGTCCATCATTTAACCCTTTAACTGTCAAGTTATTTTGAGAATTTGGGTGCACAAGTCAAATTTTTTTATTTCAAAAATCAAATGTTTAGTACAAAATAAAATATACTTAGTAGTTAAAAATTGATATTTTGAAGCACATGGGTAAAATATTTGAAGTTTTGTAGCATATTTGCTTGAGGCGGCCGCCACTCAACATGGCAGTTAAAAAGTTCGTTTCTAGTGGAGCATTATTTTCTAAAAATGAAAACAAAATAATTATTTTCTAAAAAATAAGTAAATGAAAAAAAAAAGTAATAAAAGTAAATACCTTTCAGTAACAGCGGTTTTATATCTCTGATTTAGTGGTTTTATCTTTGTCTTGAGTGTTTTGTCTTTGTTTTGTTAGGTATTTCTGATTTTACTAAAAATTGTCAGTCCTTTCTTTCTCTTTCTTAGTTTGGATTTTAAACATGATCTATGTGTGTTTTAAAATGTTTTTAATATTATTGGTTATCATCGTTTGGCCCAGTATAGCATATAAAGGCTCTTGTGCCAGTAAACCCAAAATTACCAAACCAAACCAAACCAGTCGGGTTTGACAAAGAGATGATGCCGAAATAAACGTCTCCCGATATATACTCGTATTCGGGCATAACAATACGATGCACTCAAAAAAAAAAAAAAAAAAACCGAGTAATACTCGGGCGTGACATTTTCGAACACCAGTGCTGTGCCCGAGGGCATGACAGTTAAAAGGTTAAAATTTTGAAATGACAATACTGAGTTGAAACGTGTAATTTCAGGCATATGATTTATTTTTTATGAGGTGTAAAGGAGAGGGGGGAAGAGGGAGGGGGATCGTGGAACAAACTTCGTAACTGACGTTTTAATGGAACTTTAGGAGGCCTTTGTATGCTTGTGAGATCTCAGTTAGGAGGACAGGGGGTTCTCCAGAGCATCTTAAGTAGGGTTACACCATCGCTCTTGACCAGGGAGGGGTGCACCTTTGATGTTCTGGTTGCAATTTCATACTAGCATTGTCATCATCGTATCATTGAGCAAATATTTACTTATTTATTTCTCATAAATTAGAACATTATATTTTTCTCTTGTTTGGGACCTGATACTCAATGTTTCGTCACAGCTCTTTAAAAGTAAAATAGTAAGTAAGTTTTTTTCTCCCTTAGACGAAGGCTAACCGCTCTTAACAATTCTAAATGCATTATTGTAAATGGGAAATATTTCTTTTTCTTATTTTGTAGATTATTTTGTGCTTCACTTTTAGAACCGTAATGTGCACCCCGTCATAAAAAAAATCACCCTTCTTAAAAAAATGAAAAATTGTTATCCTTAATTATGTCGTTAGCTTTACTAACACGAACTAGATATGTGTCCATTATGTTCTTTTAGGAGCCAGTCCTTTTCTCCTTTTTTCATGAAAATTAAATTATGACTGCTAATTTTGGAAAGTAACTGATTTACAACTTTTAAAAAATGATATGATAAATTTCAAAGAGTTAAATTTAAACATGACACTTTTTGAATAGCTATTTTATTTTATCATGCTCTTACTTAGATTAAATTTTCTGATAAAGCATTTATAAAATCTTGAAATATTAGGGTGAAAATTAAAAAAAAAAAAGAAGAAGAAGAAGTCAAATACTTTCAGCTTTAATGTAAAAAATACTCAAAGAAATACTTGAAGAAATAATCCCTACTAAAATTAGTTCAGTTTTTTCTTAACAGCAATTTCATTTGCTATGTACATCACTTCCCGCAGACATTTTTATGTTACAATTACTTTATTTATGATAATTGTTTGAGTACACATGCTCTCAAATTTTCAATATGAAAGTGCAAAGTGGCATTTACAGGAGTATTTCTCTTCAAGATCTTAGGATGTTCAGTTATTAGAACTATATAGAAAAAAGTTGAACACTTCTAGTATTTAACCCTTCACTGCACGATTTTTTATATTTTCATGAAAAAAATCATTTGTTACCTTTTAAATAGCCTTGAGTTCAGGAAAAATGAAGAAAAAAATTAATCTTAAAAATCTTCACCAAAAATGATGTTTTAATTGTTTGTTCTATATATGGCACAAAGCACATAGCATATGCTTTGTATACCGATAAGTGTAATTATCTACAATGTGTTTTGTGCCATAAGTGGTATAAACAAAATGTCCACTAAGTGTACTTAAACATTTTTAGAACAAAGGAAATAATGACTAAGCACACTTCTAACGGAAATGCAGACACTCTTTCTTTCAAAAGCAAGAACTGTAATACCTAGACTAGTGCAACTAACTAGTGCATAAAAATCACACTAAACTGTTATAGAAATGTTCCAGAAGGGGCACAAAGCTCAGTTTAACTGCATTTAAAAATCATAGGAATATATGAGGGTTTATTTGGTTTGTGCCAGATCTGGCACACCGTGCAGTGAAGGGTTAAATGTAATATCCGATGACCCAACTAATAATGACCCAACTAATAATTATTCTCGCTTTTCTTGGAACCATTTTTTTGTTAGTTATTTAAATCCGCCACAAACATTTTCATTTTAAATTGTTTTATTAATGGGTTTCATATTAGTACGCAATGTTGAAAATTTTCAACACTAAATTGCGAAATGTATACTTACTATAGCTTGAATTTTTCTCTTTTTATTATTTCTGCTGTTTCTTGAATATAAATTTTAGTTAATTTGAATACATAACGTTTTCCATTTGGTGGATATTGGTGCTCCTAAGGTTCAAATATAATAGTAGTTCCACTGCTCATCACCAATGAATAGCATGTGATTAATTACTTTCTTCCTGTTACTGATGTGGATAAATTTAGTTAAAAAAAAAAGCATTTTGAGTTGTAATTTACAAAACTTATTACACTCAATATTAATTTCAATAACGATATCGTGACGTACCGTAAAATGGGGTGAATCGGAACACTTTTCAGCTTTGATTGTAAAAAAAGTAGTTAAAAGATTTTTTTAAATTTGATTTTTTGGGTAAAAACTTCGGTCTTGCTTTACTTTTGATATTCCAAGCGAAGACAAAGCATTTTGAAAAATTATTATTAAAATATATAGGAAATTATGGGTGTTCCGAATCACCCCGCTGATAGGGGTCAATCGGAACACTTGTTAAAATTTTTGTTTTTTTTCAATTTAACCTGTAATAGGTCTCACAAAATGAGTAATATTGATGGGGGAGAATAAGAACAGACAATTACTGTCAAATAAATGCATAATTTCAATACCAGTAAACGTGTATAATTTGTCAAAATTCAAAATAATTTTGAACTTATGAAAAATGAAAAGTAATTTTTAGAAATGCTTTTGAATTGAAATACAAAGATTTAACATGAATGGAAGTCACTCATGTCGTCCACAAATATGTACTTGTCCTTAAAACTAGCAATTGTGACTTGGCTTAAGTTTTTTCATAACATCTCCTGGGATGAACTCTGCCTTTTCTTTAGTTTCTTGAAATCTCTGGGTTTCGGGGATTGTCCTGAAAGCTTTTTACGCTTATTCATCACTGTCTGTGTGCTGGATTTGTACTACATAAAGTCTATGTGACTTTCCCCCTCGTATTTTAAGTAAAAAGAAGTCTCCTGGAGAAAAAATCTTTCGAAATCTGCAACTGTTTGTCATTCTAAGATCTAGTTGCTCACGAGAAGGGATAAACAGTAATAAAACCTTGTCCTTGTCTTGATTAGAGAAATTGGGGTTAGAATATTGATTTTTCAAACAGTTTCCTTCAAATAAGTTTGAATTGGAACAGCAGAACTAAGTGTTCCGATTCACCCCGCAAATTTTTTTTCTATGCCATTTCTCAGAATTCTTCATTTTTATGACACAATTTATAAAAAATATAAATTCTAATGCGGTATTCTGTTGTTCAGATACATGTATAATTGAAACATACCACTCTTAGTTTTTAAATATAAGAAGGTTTGATCTTGCATATGAAGTTTTGCAGTCTATGGAAATGTGATGTTTTCTAGCGTTCCACGTGCAGCCCTCCTTAGAAGCCAATAGCGTTGCCAGATTGACAAAAGTAATTTTTTCCTACTCCCTATGATCTTACCTTACTAAGAAAAAAATTCATGGTGAAAAATACCCAATAGTTTTTTTATGAAGAATTTCGTTGTACGGTCGGGAAGTTTTGTTCCGATTGACCCCGCTGTTCCTATACACCCCATTTTACGGTATGTACCTATTTTGAGCACTTATGTACCAATTTCTTTGTATTTTATTTTATTTATGTATTTGTTATTGTTAGTATTACTATTCTAGTAATCTATATTCATAAATAAAATAATATAATTAATAATGTAATAAATAAAATGATACAAATTAGTCAGGAACAGAAACCAGAAAAAAGAGAAATTAAGAACTTCACTTTTTTTTCTTTTGAAGTCGTAAAAGAGAAGTTTGCACGAATGAGTTCACGTCCATGCTTATTTATTTATTATATCTATATTTTATAACTAACCTTTTAGTTTTTGTATAAAAAAGAGAGAAAAGAGGAAACAAGTTTTGCAAAGAAAGACAGAAACTATATGTTGTATTTACTACTCTTATGAATACGATATCAAAAATAATCAACTCTAGCAATTCATTCAAAATGTTACTTAGCACTTCTATGTGCTTCCCATTGTTCTTGAACAGTGTCGGCTGACTACAAAAGGAAGATACGTCTGTTGCCTTCTGGCAAGGATGAAATATTATGTTTCGGAAGATTAAAACATTTTGTTTTGTTTCTTCTTGGTGTGTGTGTGGAGGGGGGGGGGATCGGGTTATCTTTTCCTATTGCTTTGATATAACCATCTCATTAATGCTGGTGGAAAATGCAAATCTCTTGATGGGGTTATAATGGAAATATTTTCCAGATTAACTATACGAAGCAAGTTTGTCTAGTCTTGCTGGTTTATAAGGGGAAAGGCAGTTTCTCTTTACCGTGTTTCCATCTTGGGACTACTGGTTGTAGTTGTGCAGATTGCAACTGCTGTGTTTAGGAGTTATGTGTTAGGAGCATGCTTTTAAAGCAAAAAGCAAACATATTTAATGCATTGGGTCACGAATCTTGTGCCTGTCGAGGAGTAGTTTTACTTTGAAGATTATTCGAAATTTTGATGAGCAAGAATTGATCTCAGTGACTTTATATAGTCAAGGTCCCTAACACTGATTTTGAGAAAGTTTCACAAAACTTCAGACATGTTTTCAAAGTTTTTGAGGAACAGTATCATATTTATTACGTTGGGGCATCAATCTTGTGTGTGTTTAGTCATAGATTTACTTAAAAGATTATTATAAAGTTTAGCGAGAGAGAGTTGGTCCCTGACTTTACAACCCTTATTCAGGTACTGGGTACTGGGAAACTAAATAGTAGCTTCAGACATGTTCTCAAAGTCATCAGGAATAATATTGTATTTTTACTTTTGGGTATAAATCTTGTTACTATTCTGGCTTAGATTTACTTTAAAGATTATATTAGTCTTTGTGATTAGAAAAAGTTGGGCTCTGACTTTGCAGTGAAGATCCCTTATGCAGATATCGGAATTAAACTATAACTTTAGGCATTTTTTCAAAAGAAAAAAAAAAGTAATAGCAACATATTTATTACATTGAGGCACAAATCTTATGCCTGTTAAGCTTTGCTTTAAAGATTATTCGAAACTTTGATGAGAAAGAGTTGATCTCAGGGACTTTCCAGTCGAGGTCGCTTATGCAGATTTTGGGAAAACTAAACAAGGCTTCTTTCATGGGTGGCGGATAGGTGAGGCGCTTACAAACCTTGGGGAAGTCAAGGGAAAAAAGGTGACACTCCCCTTTGCTGATTTTACACGACGATGGTTTCGAAACCATGCTTCCAAAAGAGTCTTGCGGGCAAACCCCAACAAAGGCCAACATCGCGTTTGACTAAGTGTCTCGCCATTTGTTATAGGATAGAAAACTTAAATTGAGACGGAAAGGCGTTTCTGTAAAACCAGCTCAATGTGATTTTTTGTGTCTCCCCCCCCCCCTTTTTTTTTTCTTGTATGTGGTTAGTTTGGAGTCTGAGCGACTTGGAATGTTACTCCTCGTGGCAAAGATAGCTGTGGAATATTTTTTAGATAACATACTGAAGCTGTATAGGACTGTCAGGGTGGTCTGTGACAGTGAGCACCATTAGTGTTAAGTGATATCTTTTTATTGCTTAATAACGTAATGAAACTTGAACTTCGTCCATTAGAGGAATTCTCTGTTGCTACTTCCCTGTTAATTGAAAAGAGTGAGTTATCGCATGAATGGCACGTAGATTAATTGTATCCTAATTTTGGCTAATAAAAAGTCATAGAGTTAGGACTGAGATAAAATGTGAGGGGGTGAAGCCCACCATGCCCATGGGAAAGGCGATAAATGTTTAAAAAACTTAGTTTTCAGCCCGGTAATTTTTCGAAACTGAAACTCCAAAAACATTTTTGTTCCCAAAACAAAATTTTGTTAGATATTTAAAAACGTTAAGGGGAATCCGGAGGCATTCCCCCAGAAAAATTCATAACTTGAAGCCCTAAATGCACAAATATAGGGTCGTTGATGACGTTTGGTAAGGGATGAAGTTCAAGACACCACCCTCAAAATATTTCGATATTGAAGCTCTAAATATGCAATTGTAGGTCTTCTGTGATGATATTCAAGGTAAGGCCCCTATAACTAGAGGGAGGGGATCACGGACTTTCCCCAGATTTTTTTTTTTTTTTGCAAACTGAAGGTCTAAAAACGCAATTTTTGGTATGTGTGATAAAGTTGAAACTCTCGGGTTTTGAAACTCTCTTCAAGAAAATAAAGTCAAAATTTAAGTTCTAAACACGAAATTGTAAGCTATGTTTGATTAGATAGGGGAGATAAATATGGTTTGTGAAACTCTTTTGGAACTTTTCCGAAATTGAAGTCCTGAAAAAGAAAATGTAAGCCGTCTCTGATGATGTTATAGGGTTCGAGTTCGGAACTCTACCCCGGAAAAGTTTTCGAAATTGAAGCATTAAACACATTTTTAGTACTTTTTGATGCCATCAGAGAAAGGTGTGGGTTTAGGACTTCACCTTTTAAAATTTTTGAGATTGAAATCCTGGAATCGCAATAGTAAGTCATTTGTGGTCTATAAGGGAAAGGATAGGGTTCACGGTCTCCCGTCTCCCACAATTTTCCAAAATTGTATTTTAAACTATCTTTGAAAAAAATTAGAATTTAAAAAATTTTAAAAATTGAAGTCCTAAAAACGAATTTCTAGACTCTATTTTAAACCATTATGAATATTAATGTAATTCAGGACTCTCCCTGGAGGTGTTCTGAAATTGAAATCCTCCCCCCCCCCCCCATCCTTTCAAAACAAAAAGCGCAACTATAGGTGATTTTAATGTCAATGGTAAAAGGATAAGGTTCGCAAATTCTTTCCCGGTATTTTTCTGAAACTGATGTGCTAAGATACAATTGCAGGCCATCTTTGATTCCCCCCCCCCCCACACAAATACGATATATGTTTTGAAGTTTTTTATTTATTTTTATATTTGTTTAATATTTACTTGTTTGTTGATTGATTATTTTCACTTTATTGATTTATTTCTTTTGTTATTATTTTGTGTGTATGTGTGCTAGTGCAAACTGAGATTTCTCCCGGGGGGGCAGTTGACTTTCTCCGGGAGGGCAGTGCCCCCCCGGAGAGATGCCTGAAAGAAACACTATTTTACTATATTTTGATGCTATATACTCAAATAGAAAGGTACCAAAAGGCAGTAAAGTTAAATACCCTCCTTTGTAGCAAAGCAAGTTGGCACCTATGTTTTTTGCAACACGCCACAAAAACTATTACAGTGCATAAATAAACACGCAGACAGCCTGTTTTTCGATAACCTATGATTAATTTGCTCGAATATTCATCTCCTGTACTTCTTCTGAATTGTACATTAATGTTTAAATATTATGTATGAATTCAGACTATATGCACATGAAAATAATTTTTAAAGACGGCAGGGCTTCCACACCTCTGTTGTTAGAAATTAAGCTTGAAAATGACCATCATATCCATAATAATCTTTTGTTTATCTTGTGAGAACATATATATTGAAGATTGGTCAAGATTCTTTATTAAGTTTGGTAGAATGACTGTAGAATTCGTGAATATTCTTTATTATATTTTGTGAATCCCTCTAGATAGCAGAAATTATCTATATTTAGCTCTTCAGAACATCTGTAACCTGTAGGAAAACTTATTCGCGTAGCGAAAGGAAAGCCAGCAGAGCAAGGGCACATTCAAGAGTCTTTAATGTCTGTAAAGTATGAGTGGAATGTTTAAGTTGATAGCATATGGACGACTTATTACAGTGATTATGTTTGTGTGGAGAATATAGACAAACTTTCTGAAGAATGTCTGTGTTAGAAAGATTATCGAGAACAGTTTAAGAAGTATATTTATGTACTGTACGAAACAGTCGCTGTTGCTTTCTCAGCCAGCTTATCTACTGTCATGAATTTCCGAAAATAAACTCCTGAAAATTCCGTAATATCAAGACATTCGTGTAGTACCAGTTTAAATAATGACAAAAATTACACGCGCTCAACATAGTAGCTAAAAAAAAAAAAAAAAAGACTATAGAAGGCTTCTTTCCAAATCTGTGGTTTTTCTTAAATATTTTCATTTGAATGCAAAACTCCAATGCAGGATATTATTCCTAAAATATTTATAAAGGTTTCAGAAATGTACTGCTGAGAAGTGAAATCATGACTTTCCTAAGCACACTTTATCACAGTAATTTGTACAATGTTCGTGTTTTAAGATCACTGTGCAGTGTCAAAGAAGTTGTTTCCTCTCCGTGAAGTATGTTCTTGGTTATGATGTGTTGAGCAAACCTTTAACGAATAAGTAATCAAAATTCTTCTGAAAGTAGATTCAACAATATTGAGTTTATGCAAGTAGTATTTCGGTAACTTCATTTGGAAGAGGCACCTCTCCAAATTCTATCAAGTAAACATCAGATGGCAGGATGACTGCCGAAGAATTAATCCAGACCAGCCTTGCAATCATCTTTCACTGCCTTCATGTTTTTCACTTAGAGCTGCTGCAGTAATCTGTCATCCTCAGCTGTTACATTCGTGGAGCCCTTTGATGAAACATCCGCTGGGGGAGGGGGGGTTAGAAATTTTCCGGGAGGGGGAGGACTGCTTGCTTGGGTTTGCTCGCATGGGTGGGAACGTTGGGTGTAAATCACGCCAGGAGCTTTAACCAATTGGTTGATGGAAATGCGGTCGGATGAATGGGTGCCCCTCAACGGGGGGAGGGGGGGGCTCTTGCCCTGCAGGTAGCAGCTGGGGCCCTTTTGGTTGGAGGGGATTTCGGGGAGCACAGAGGTCCTGAGAACGAGAGCTCAAGAAGAGGGGTTGCCCCTTTAACCCAGTGGAGAACACAAAAGTTGGAACACGAATAGAAAAGTGGGCTATTCAAATATCGATCTTCGGCGGAATCAAATGAATTGCTTTATGTTACTCATTCATATTTTCGGTGTTGTGAAGAGATTTATTGATTGTGTCTAAGCTGATTTTTTCTTATTTTTTTTTCAAATGATGTATATCAGTGGGGAGAAATATGTCTTTGAGTAATCTTGCGATGTAATCACGTCATTCTGCTCTTTTGAAGCTGGGAAGAAAATCATGTTCAGTAAGCTTTACCGTAAGCAAGTTCCAGAAAATGAATTTATTCGCAGCTCCTTTGGACTTGGTCCATGCATCTGCAGTTCATGCCCATACACTGTAATAAATGAATGTTGTTTTTACAGTATATTACTGGCAGCCGAAGCTCCAATTTAAAACTGCAATGCACAGTAATAAACTGTAAAACTAGAAATTTTAGTTTCTTACGGTAAAGTTAGCAATTTTACAGTTTATTGCCTTAAAATTTAACTGTATTATACTGTAAAAACAACAGCATAATACTGGCAGCAGAGGCTCCGGTTTAAAACTGTAAAATGCACGGTAATAAACTGTAAAATTAGCAATTTTAGTTTATTACTGTATAATTAGCTATATTACAGTTTAGTACAGTAAAATAAGAAATTTTACAGTTTATTACTGTAAAATTAGCAATTTATACAGTTGATTACTTTTAAATTAGCTATATTGTACTGTAAAACAACATTTATTTTGTACAGTACAGCTACTTTGGACTTGGTCCATGTATCTGCAGTTCATGCCATATCATGATAAGATGTCAAACCAACTTTGCTTCACAATCTAAAAGCAATGAATCTGGATACATATAGTGTACACCAGGGAATAAGTCAAAGAATTTTTTTGACAGAATTTGGAAGTTGAATCGAAAAAAAAAAAAAAAGAATCTGTTTATACTCAGGCACGTATTAGTGGGAAAATAGATGTACTTTCCAAGCAGTATATTTTCAAGATCCTTTATGATAGCTAGCTACTTAATTCACAATCTCTTTTAACTAAGTTGTTTTCATTTAAAATTTTACATTTCTGATTAAAACTTATGCTCAGAATCTGAATATTGATCAATCGCAGTTGATTGAATCGTTTGGCTCAAAAACAGGCCCGTTATTTAGGGGGGGGGGCAGGTGGAGGGGGTCATTCCCCCCCCCCCTTAAAAAATTTGAAATGACGTCCCTGCTCAAAAACCAGTCAACATGCAAAATTTCTAATTTTGAGAAAACATTAAAAGCATCGCATTAAATTATTCAATCTCGCCTACAACACTTTGAACTAAAAGAAATATACCTAAATATAAGTACGTATGAAGTTAAAATGTCGCAACCTTTGCTGAAAATTTGAAATATAAGAGTAAAAATGCGTTTTTTAACTTTAGAGCTTGCTTCTTGACAGGTTTTTGAAATAACAGGTTCAAGAATAAGAATTAGAATTATTGGACTTTATAGTTGAACCATTCATCGAAATTCGAAAAAAGGTTTCAAAGAAATGTCTTTCGTTCGACATTTGATTTATTCCAACAGTTCACTTACATTCAGAGCAATAAAATGATAATGAGTGTGTAATAAATTAAGTACTTCGCCATGGTAACTGAAGTATATATAGTAACAAAAATAAATAGCAGCGAAAATAAGCACTTTTTTTGAGTTTTAGCTGTTTTTCCTTTTCTTGACACAACTCGACAAATTAAAGTATGAACTATAGCGATTAATGCGTTTGTTCATCTTTTAAAACTCTTGCTGCTATTGGAAATTTTGAAGTTCTAAAGTTAACCTCTTTTATTTCATTATAATAGCGAAATATTAAACAAAACTAGATCTAGCAAAATCAAATAATCTTCAATAATTCATTACCTTTATTTTCCGTTATGCATAAAACTAGTATAACTTCTTGAAAATAACTTATTTAACTAATACATATAATTGTTTTTATGGTTATGTTATCTCTTTAATATGTGAAATTCTTCAATAACTTATTTATATTTTTTACATTATTCTATGCTTTGTTTATTTAATCCCAAAGCAGACGTCTTATGAACAATTCTTTTATACAACGAAAAAATTAAATTTACATAATATTGAACATTTCTCTCTCTCTCTTCGTATGTTTAAGACTAGTGTGAGATAATTTCTTGCTGTATTGTGTTTTGGTTAAATCGTGAAATGATTTTCGCTCGTTTGTTGTAAGCTTAAAGCAAATTTAAGAACGACTTGATGCTAAAATATTGATGAAAATTAAGCCAAATGTGTACATCTTTAAAAAAAAAATTCTGTTGAAACATTTATGAAAATTAAGACAGATGTGCACATCTTTACAGGGAAGATATCGTAATAAAATGCTCATAAAAATTAGGAAGAATGTAATTTTTCTAAAAGAAAATCTATAAATTGCCCTCAAACATAATTTGCTACCACAGAAAATGAAAGCGTGAACGTGTGAAGTATGTTTTTTGTGCATATTGACTGAAGGAATCAACAAACAAAGGTCTTTAAATACATCTCACATCTATATAAGGATATAAATATTAAGTACTTCTTTTCTCTTATTAAACAAAAACAATGATGATAAATTACACAAACTATACAATATAGATTTTCCTGTGCTTTAAAGATTCATCTAGCGGCTATTTATGTCATTACGAGAACGCAAAAAATAAATAAAGAAAGAAACCACCCCTGTACCATTACCGTTAGAAATATTGATTTAACGGCTAAAAGATTTGAGCGTATGAGAAATATTTTTGGTCCTCCGGAACTTCCACGATTCTAGATGAAAATAAAAACACGCGCATCCACGGAGCAGGGAGATGTAGACAGAACAATAGCTTTGGATTGCTTTTATTTTTCACCCCGCTGCGAAAGAAAAAAAAAAGAAAGAAAAAGAAGAGGCAGAGAGAACTCCGGGAATGAGAGAAGGGGAAAAAAAGAAGCCCAAGATTCGAAGTAGACGCCGCGGGTGTGCGTAGTTCCAGTGCTCTTGAATGGCGGCAGGATACAACAATACAGAGAAAAGAGTTCGGTGCCTTCTGATTGGTTGGGAAGCGACCTTCCGGGGTTTAAGCCCAACCAGCTATGTCTCTCTTCCCGGCTCGCAGCCATGGCCAAATTTAATCCAACACGTTCCTAAAAAATATTCCTCTCTTTCTCTGCGAACCCCCGTGGTAAAAATTTTTCCCCCGCGCGCATGCAAGGGTGTCGTTGCAGTGGTGATTGCCGGAGAGATTGTTATTTGTGAGTTTTACGACCGTTGTGTGTGTGTGTTTATCATCCTCACTCAGCAATGAACTCGTACTTTGAACAGAGCGGCTTTTACAACGGGTCCACCGCCGGCGCAGAGCCGACTCAGTCGTATCGGCTGCCGCAGAGCTTGCTGGTGCCGCCCTACGCGCCCCGCAATGCCCACGAGGGGGCCCCCTACGCGGACGCCAACGGGGCACCCGTCTCGAACGGGCCCTCCTGCAAGGTGTACGCCCCGGCGGGGCCCGACGCGGGCCTCTTCAAGGCCGAGTGCCTGGCCAAAGAGGCCGCGAATGGCTTCAGCCAGACTGTCAAAGACATGGTCAACTGGTCCGGAGTCATGAATAGGGCGACCAGCGAGCAGATGAGGAGTTATGCCACCGAAAATTCGGCCGCCCCCCGGGTCAGTGACGCCTGGCAGCAGTGCTGTCAAAATTCGCCGGCGGTGGCCCAAACGCCGGCCAATGCCTTTTACCCCTGGATGGCCATCGCAGGTGTGTATAGTCTCATTCTTTAAGAAGCACAATTTAGCACTCATTTAGAAAGGCATTTTAGCACTCATTTTTATATCATTCTTATCCCTCGCACATATGTGTTACAGTTTGTAAACAGACACATTTAGTCAGCGTCGTTCCCAGGAAAAATATCAAAGGGAGATAAGGTTAACTGAAAAAAAAAAAAAAAAACCAAACAAACAAACAAGCTGTGTGATTAAGGAAAAAACCCTACGTAAATGAAACAAATTATCAAGAGAAAAAACACTAATCACATAAATTTTTTCGTGATAATATGTGCTTTGTTTACGTCGGGGATATGGTTAGTTTCAGTACCTTTTTACTGTCAAAAAAAGAATATTTTTGATTTTCAGAATAAGGGGGGGGGGGGCTATATAGCTCTAAACTTCTCTTGGTTACCCCCTGTTTCTAGTGCTAATTTGAAACCTTTTCATTTGACAGGTGACTGTCACGTGAGTGATTATTCACTGAAATGTTAGCAATCCATTTACACACATTTTTCTAAATAATAAACAATAATATTATCTCTCAAACACTGCATCGTATTATTCAAATTTATTTCTTTGACAAAAAACTTGTTGGCAAAATGTGGGAATGAATCGTTAATAAAGGGGATAGGTTACTTTTGTTTCTAAAGAAAGGGAAAACAACTTTAAAATGCAAACATTTTGATCAGTGATTGACTAACTGATTAAAATGCCTTACAGAATCGTGATTTTTGATATCTATTTCAGTGTATGGATCTTTAAATGCATTTCTAAGTGCATTTTTAAATGTAATTGATGTACAACATCTCACTCTGAACTGATTTATTAATCTGGGGATCGTAAGATACACTTATTTCCCGTCCATGAAATCTTTAGGAATTATCTAATATTAAAAATAATCCAATCGATAACATAAAATGTTAAAATTATTTTCTGACTTAATTAGAACTTTATTTATCACTAAAAGTTCTCGAAATGTTTAGATATGATGAAGAACACTTATAGAGTTTACTTAGATTTCTACTCAGTGCTTTGTTGTTGTTTACAAATGGGGTTACCACAAGTTACAAACGGGTTTAAAGGGCTAAACACATTTTCGTGCTTCATTTTATGTGTGGTATGGATGTAAATAAAATAAATGTCAAAAGTTTTTTTTCTACCAAAAACAAAACTAAATTAAACGTAATGAACAATGGCCAGATTGGCTACTGTTATGAAAATAAATATATTAATATTCCTTAAATTAATCAACATATAATTTTAACATTTATTACTTAAGATAACATTTCAATCCTCTCATATCCACATTCCTCAGCCACTATTAAGTTTCAAAAGGCATAATAACAAGCTTCAGTAGTGTCAAGGCTTGACACAAGAGAAACGCAATTTTTTTATTTTAAGCCATGATAATTAATTTCTGTTGCATCATTATATCTTGTGTGGTGTGTCAAAATTGGCTTTCGAGTGTTAATAAACTACGCAATAAACTACACGGAGCCATGAACAAAATTTAACATAAAATGCAATTTTTTTTTTATTTTGGCATAAATTACTATTTCTTACATTTGAAAAACTAATCAGTGTTTTGAGTTTCACATCTAATAATCTCAGGATAGGTTACTAATCAGATGGTCTTCCGAAGTTTAGTTTCTTTTAGGTTCTTGAATTTTAATTCAGAAAATGGATTGTACTAAAATTTCGTTTTGAAAGATCAAGAAAATATGATAAGAAGTAGTGTGAATAATTAACTTCACTGCACTACAAATGACAAGGTATTATTACCAAAACTTTTAACTCTGTTATCATTGTGTAAAATAATTTCAATTCCTGCAATCCTAATTTCAAACATAAAACTATATTTTACAGAACTAGCATGTTCTCTCTTTGTCCCCCCCCCCCTGTTTCCAAAAGTTGTATCTAAAAATGAACTGATATTTTGCTGTCCATTTGATTTGATGCTTAAAACATTTTTGAGTCATAAAAAGCTAGTGGTATTTTTATTTGTTAAAAAGTACTTGTCAGTGACTTTAATATGAAAGTTTAAATAGTTGAACGATCATATTTCCATCCTGAGATCTAATTTTCAAGTTTTGATTCATCTAGTAGATCAGCATAAAAAATTCATCTAGTAGATCAGCATGAAAGAGTGTAAGCCATTAATTAATAAGTTTTAAATCATTAGATGTCCTTGTTTTACTTTTAAAAGATCAGAGAAAAATATACTCTTGAAAGAGATTTTTTGTTTCATTTACTTTACATGTTGAATTCAGTATCATCTCAATCAGTGAAGAACTCGGCACCAATATTTAACAATATTTGCATAGCAATGAAAACCAGTTATTGCTGAACTAACTATTTTCAAATGCAAATGATAATTTTTCAAAATATGGCAAAGAAACAAAGCATAAGACAAACATATCAAGCTTCAAAAGTATATATGCACTTATATCAATCATAATAATAACAATGATATGCACTTCTTAAAATTTTTAATCCAGCTACATTCTAAAAAATAGAATGATTGTCATTGCACCTTCCTTTGAAAAGAGTTGTGTAAAACAGCTGTGCTTATTAAGTACTTTTAAAAAATGTGTGAAAAGTTCTGCAATTTAGTTCAACAGGAGCAATAGTTCAACAGGATTTTAAACAGCAAAGTGTGTAAATAACAGTGCAACTATCTATTTGTGTGCTAGTTATGTTTTACTAAGGAAATATTATTATTTTTTGCATTTGCAGTTCATTAAATTTTTGAAACATTCATTAGGCCATTAGAGTCTAACATCAAAAAAAAAAATAAACCCTGATTTTTAGGTCTTCAATGGACCATATATTGTAAATTGAATGAAATTCACACTTACACGAAAAAGAAGACTCAAATAAGCTGTGCAACAAATATTTTATTAGTATCATTAAAAGTGAAAATTAAATGTCTTCATAAATTAACAGAAACACTTTGCTAAACTTCATTGCATCTATATTTTTGAAAGATAACTACGCTTTTAAGGGAAGCATTTTCTACTGCATATTACGTTATATTGAATTTTGTAAGGTTCAGAACTTAATATTCATGTCCTAACCATTCTGCCTGAATCATACAGACAAAATTTGAAAACGTAGTACAGTAGAATCTAAAACTAAAATAGTTTTCATAATAACTTTAACAGTAAAGATGAATTGAATATTTCAACTTTTCTATAGAAATATTCAATTGTAAAATGAATATTGAAAAAAATAATGTCTTTAAAATTCTTTTGAATGTTCTTATGATTATTGATTAACAGCTTTCTCACATCATGTAATAGTTGTAATCTTTAAAAACAAGAAAAAGTCTTTTTTTTAAGAAAATTTATTTACGTTTTCCAAACAGAGATTTACAAATTCAATAACAGTATCACCATAAGTTGAGAAAAATTAGTAGTGGTGTTCTTTAAAAATTACTTATAACCAGAGGTATCCTTTCAAGGTGTGAAAATATACTCCTTAACACTTTTGACAAATCATTTTGGGAGAGTGTAGAATTCGAAATGAGTGAAAATTGTAATAGTTATCAAATTAGTGAAAAAACTAACTTTCTTATAATGTAAGATACAAGGAAAAGAAGAGTTATTTCAAATTTTAGCTTTTGGAACAGTAGATTTTGTAAAAAGAAAAAAAAAAATTGAAATACAGTGTTTTTAATGCTTTTCCCTATTTTTATACGATGCTAAAATTTTAATTTCATACAAAGCATGGAAATACACTTGACTGAATTTACGAGCTGTATTTCTGATTTTGCACGCGTGACATACAATTGTAATGGCGTTAAAAATAGCTCATATTTTAACATCATTATGTTCCAGGTCACAAAATCTTGATATTATCAATTCGATTTCTATTGTATTCATAACACTAGAAATCGAACTCTTAAAAGTTCATTTAGTATGCTGTCCAAAGGAAAGTGTTAACATTTACTGCTCCTAATAAAACGCTAACGCGACCAGACAAATTTTATTCGATATTAAGCGGTTTATCCTACTACAAAATCGCAGGTAATACAGTCTTTATCCGTAATGACCTGTTAAATGCCAT
Organism: Uloborus plumipes; assembly: GCA_038373865.1. NCBI lineage: Eukaryota > Metazoa > Arthropoda > Arachnida > Araneae > Uloboridae > Uloborus > Uloborus plumipes. The sequence goes on along the minus strand of JAXGGA010002133.1, from coordinate 23,786 downwards.
TTATGGGCACTTTGCGAGGTTTTATGACACTAGTAAATTCTTGGCGTAGTCTTTTAAGAGTCCTCCTGTAAACATGTCTTTATTGCGAGTTAAGTGTTGTAAGGAGGTGGCCAGGATTGGCAACTATTTTCGGGATATACCCTTTTCGCTGTATGAGCCATAAAAATCTCCCTCCCTTGAATGGGGCCTCTTGAAGGGTGCGCTTAAAGGCCGCTTTTATGCGTCAATTCCAGCTTGTTTCATTGGCAGTTGGCGGACATCGCTGTTACTACTCCCGGGGGCGCGCGGCGCAGAATGTCGTAAAATTGATGGAAATTTGAAAGCTTATGTAATTTGGGCCTCTCTCTCCTTTTTAGCCTACTTTCCCGTTAAAAATAAAAGAAAGACGAAAAAAGTATTAAAAGTAGCTTAATGCATCTAAAAAATATCGCCAAGTCCAAAAAATATCGCCAAGTTAAAAAATATCGCCAAGTCAAAAAAAAAATATCGCCAAGTGAAAAAAATAAAAAGGTAAGATGAATATCGAAAAATTAAAAATTTGAAAGTAGGGTATTGAGATGGGGAATTTGTGTGTCGGTCGGTCGGTCGGTCGGTCGGTCGGTCGGTCGGTCTGTCTGTCCCCCCCTAATAACTTTTGAATGAACAGTCCGATTTGGACAAACTTTTTTTTGTTGGAAAGATCTCGGCGAGTACAGCTCATTCCCATATTTGATTTTTTGATTTGAACAATTTTTGGTTCAAATTTGAGCCGTTCAAACAACCGGTCCCGCGATACTAACTTTTTAATGAACAGTCCGATTTGAACAAACTTTTTTTTGTTGGAAAGAACTTTTCAAGGATACTTCATTCCCGTATTTACATTTCCGATTTGAACAATTTTTCGTTCAACATTGAACCGCTCAAGCAAGCTGTCACCCCTAATAACTTTTGAGTAAACAGTCCGAAAAAAAATGACTGACTGTGCAGACGATTTTTTGTTTATTTATTCATTTGTTTTATTGAATTTATTATTATTATTATTATTATTATTTTTGGCAGACGATTTTTTTTGTAACAAAAATGTTTCATTCACGAGGGCATTTTATTCTTTATTTATATTTAACAACTGGCAACGGATTAAAAGTGAAATTCGAGACATTTTATCACTGGACGAGTTTTTTTTTCTTTTTTTTTTCTTTCTTCGATAAAATGTGTTTTGATGTACTTTGTACTTTTAATTTTTTTTTGAAAACAATTGAGGAATTTTTCTACGGAAGAACTGTAACAGTTACATTCTTTAAAAGGTGCGACAAAACTTTATTTATTCATTTATTTACTTTTTATGTGTCTATTTCATCTGATGAGAGGGGTATATTTTGCTTTTAGAAATCAGCTTCAAGTGCTAAAAAGGTATGTTTGACATAATTTTTAGTCTTAGATAATCAAGAGAATAATGATCAGATGCTAGAATGCCGATGTCGATGTACGGGAAAGTAGGCTCGTTTAGTTCTTGACAGAACTTCTTGTTTTTCTTTTCCTTTTATTTCAGTTAGACTGTTGATTTGTTTTTATAGCTTTCTTTTTTTCGCTTTTCTTCTTTCTCTTTGAATGTTTTAGTTATTTATATTTTATCAGCTTTTGAAGAGCATTATTATTCATGATGTTTTAATCCATAATGTTAATAATATTTTTTGTGATTCAAAGTGTATGTATGATAGCTTAAGATACAAATTTATTTGTGCGGTTAATGCAAAATATTTTAACAACCAGAGATACATATTTAGTTTTTTCCCGAGGTGTTTAATACTCCTTTTTTGGAGCAGTGAAATTTATTTTATTGGGGTTAAATACAGGAAAGCAATCAACAAAATGGAGATCAATTCCATGAAACAACGAACATTTTAATGTTGAAAGGAAAAATGGCAGGGAAAAAGGATACGTGTACTTCTTCATTTCTAGTATGTAGACAGTTTGAAATTTAGAATTTAAAACTATGGAAAAAAAAAGCACTTAAATAAAATATTTAAACACTTCCAAATCCTTTTTTTCTGTTGTCGGTTCCCACGATGCTAAAATCATTTTAAATTGCATAGCGTGAGAATACTCTTGACTTTTTGATGCGTAGTTCCGATTTTTAAAGCATGAAATAGCTTCTTGAAGCGTTAAAAATACCTCTAATAACAGCTTTAAAATTGCGAATCCTATAAAAATTGCAAATCTGTGTTTCTGGAATTTAATTTCAGAAAAAAAATTGAGATAAATGTGTTTTTACCCATGAGCTCCTTTTTACATTGAAATCTTCTAAAAACGGTAACTCTCATTGCTATTTGCATAATTATTTTCAAGCAAATCTACTTTCTAATATCATTCACTGTTATAATTTTCAAAATTTCAATTTTCGTTAAAAAGAACTCACGTGCATTTTGGGTTAGAGTAAACCATTTTACTCCGAGTTACAAATGTTTCATTAAAGTAGCGTTATTTTCATTAATCGGGAAGGGTGCATTCGGTCACCTTGCAAAACATAATTTTATGTCTCGGTCAATTTAATCCTAATTTAACAGAGACCTGCTGGTTTAATTATACCGTTGTTTAACATTTAAAGACTAAGTTCAATGGTTTAAAAATGCTAGAAACCAGGTGTAAAATGACACTGGTCGTATTATAGATAAGGCCAGTGAAAGAAAAAGTTGGAGTATCATATATTTTTTTTTTACTGCAAACAAAAGAAGGTATAGTAAATACAACAAATAGTACACTTAAAAAAACGAAATGTTGTTTTTACAGTATAATACTGGCAGAAGAGGTTCCAATTTAATTGTAAAATGCACAGTAATAAACTGTAAAACTAGCAGTTTTACTGCTAGCAGTTTTTAACTGTAAAGTTAAAATTTTTAGTTTATTGCCGTAAAATTTAGTTTGTATTATACATGCTAAAACAACAGTATAATACTGGCAACAGAGGTTTCAGTTTAAAATTGTAAAATTCACGGTAATAAATTGTAAAATTAGCAATTTTTACAGTTTATTACTATAAAATTAGCTATATAATACTGTAAAAATAGCAGCCATTTCTTAGTGTACGACCACTGTCATGTTACAAATGATTTCTAGCATTTTTTGTTATCAAGCTCTCATCTAAATTAAGTGCAGGTCTTCCATTACTCGAACACCTCACCGTTCGGCAATTTACAAGAACCACAACACTTGCAAACTCTTTGAGTGTGCTTAAGCCGTTGTAGCTCGACGTAATACGATACAGAAAGAACCGGGCCTACCAGATAAGCCATAGTTTAGTGGCTTTCTTTCAAATCTTAAGCTTGTCAACATGGCTACTACCCTACGTAACGATCCATCGGAATAAAATACCTCTTTCCAGATAATACATCTTTATTGCTTTCGCTTCTTTCAATGGGCTGGTGTAGTTAGATCAGAGTTAGCCTCATATTTCATTGCAACGTTAAGCGATATTATGTGGACGGAGCCAGCGTAGCGTTTAATGTAATGGGGTTGTAAACATTTCTGCCTCTATCGTAAGGGGAGCCTAATGGACTCTTAGTGTGGCCGTTATGATTTCGCGAATGTACTTTGCTTGTCAGAAGCGGGACCCTTCAATTTATAAGGGCATAAAGCAAACTAGTATTTACATTCTGATGTCTTGTTGATGTATAATAAGTGTTCTTAAGTGATGGCAGTAGTTACCGTTCGGGTCTTAGAGAAGAGTTTTTTTTTCCCTTTTTATTTTCAAGGTTTTTTTTTTTTTAATACAGTTTTATATTTTGCATTTTTTTTTATTCATTTATTTTGTGTTGGAAAAACATTGATTTTTTTTTCTTTTTATTTTATACCTGAAACATAATTTTTATCAAAATTTTGTTTTTTCAATCAATTTAAACCTAATTTAATAACGTCTTGTAGGTTTAATTGAACCGTTTCGATTCCAAGCTCCAAGCACAAAATATTCTAAATTTCACATGCTTAAATTTAGTATATGTACGTGACTAAAAAAAAAATAATTGAGAAGTGCATAAATTTTTTTTAAACTCTAAACAAAACTGTCAAACCAAACTATTTACATTCCATCATCTTGCTGGTGTATTAGTCTTCTTTAGTGATGGTAGTAATTGCACTTTTGATCTTAGAAAAGTGCTTTTTTTCTTCTTTTTACTTTCGGATTCTCCCTCTCTTATTTTTAAAACTAAACCTCATGCTTAGACTTTATTTTTATTCATTGATATTATATTATATTAAAGAAAGCATTGAATAAATTTCTTGATTACTTTAAAAAATTAGCCACATCGCTTTTCGCTCAAAATTCTATATGAGTCTTTATTTTGTGTTGCTCGAAACTTTAGTTCGTCTCATTGCAGTAAATCGACTCTTCCATATAGCTTCATAAATGTACAGAAATCTTTGTAAAGAATTATGAAGGACACCTCAATAACTCAATTTGAATGTAATCGTTTTTGAAATTACCAAACGTTAGCTGTTATTGCTCAAAAAAGACACTCACAATGAAGAGCTATTTTATGCGTCAGATAGCATCTGTTATGTTCATGATTGTTATCTTCATTGCTTTAATTTTGAAAATAAATGAAGAAAATATTATTTAAAAATATTTATATATTTCTATTTGTAATTTTTTTTTTATCATAACTTTTTTGAAACTAAGTTAAAAAGCATGAATCGGAACTTAATATGCTTGTAAGAGCGCAACTCTTGCTCTCTTGAATTTTATGAAAACTTTTATTCATTCGACGGAGACAAAACATGACAAAATAATGTCAGAAAACTCTCACAATTTTTTGATCGAAATACTTGTCTTCATGTCTTCTCTTACGTTTATAACTCTGCAATAACTGATACTGTCGGCTGCTTGCCGACAGAATCTAGTTTGAAGTATCAACTCCAAGATCATTAAAAATCAGTTAATTTACTGCTTGTTTCTTTGTACTTGTCTCAAAGTATTTCATCAAAAGCATTAATAGAATTTTCCAGCTTTGAGATAACAATTTCAAGAATTACAAGACTTAACAGTCACTAATTCTATCTAAAAAATAAAGCGCACCTTTTCCTACTTTATGTATACAATATCCCTGTCCTCATTTAGAATATGTATTTCCCCCACAAGGAAACGATCTATTAGGTGCAGAAAAAAAAAACTTACCCACAAAGTCAAAAACTCAAGAACCCTGTTCTTTGACCTCCAGTAACTAAAAAGAGTGACTAATTTTACGAAATGTCGGTCATCAGAAAGCGTATCACAAGGAAATTGGGTACTTTGTAAAAATTTTAGGAGTGTATGAACAAAATTTTTTAATACGAATCCTCTAGCTTAAATAAGCACAACTCCACGATCGTTAAAAACCAGTTCGTTAACTGTTTCTTTCTTTCTCATCATCTCCAGATATATCATCCAAAGCGTTGATTGAATATCCTAGCTCTGAGATAATAACTTCAAGGATTACAAGACTTATCAGTCACTAATCCTATTCAAAAATGAAACGACCTTTTCCTACTTTATATACAATTTCCCCCACAAGAAAATGATCCATTAGGTGCAGAAAAAAAAATCTTTCCCACAAAGTCAAAACACAAGAACCCCGTTCTTTGGCATCCAGTAACTAAATAGTAACTAATTTCGCAAAATGCCGGTAAGCAGAAAGCATAGCACAAACGAATTGAGCACTTTATAAAAGTTCTAGGAGTGTATGAACAAATTTTTTAATACGAATCCTCTAGTGTGAATTAGCAACTCCAATATCATTAAAACCCAGTTCATTTGCTGTTTTTTCTTTCTTATCATCTCCAAATATTTCATCCAAAGCTTTGAATGAATTTCCCAACTCTCAGAAAAGAACTTCAAGGATTACAAGACTTATCAGTAACTAATCCTATCTAAAAAATAAAACGCACCGTTTCCTATTTTATGTATAGATTCTCGCTGTCCTCATCTAGAATATGTATTTCCCCACAACAAAAGGATCCATTAGGTGCAGAAAAAGTCACACACAAGTAAAAAAACCCTATTCTTTGACATCCAGTAACTAAAGAGTAAGTGAGTTCACGAAATGTCGTTAAGCAGAAAGCATATCACAAGCAAATTGAGTACTTTGCAAAAGTTTTATGAGTGTATGAACAATTTTTTTAATACGAATCCTGTAGTGGGAATTAGCAACTCCAAGATCATTAAAAATCAGTTCATTTACTGTTTCTTTCTTTCTTATCATCTCCAGATATTTCATCCAAAGCGTTGATTGAATTTCCCAGCTCTGAGATAATAACTTCAAGGATTACAAGAGTTATCAGTCACTAATCCTATCCAAAAAAAAACTACTATATGTACTATCTCCCTGTCCCCATCTAGAATATGTATTTCCCCCACAAAGAAAATGATCCATTAGGTGCAGAAAATAATCTTTCCGACAAGCTCAGGAAGACAAGAACGCTGTTCTTTGACATCCAGTGCCACACAAGCGTTGCTCTAATCCAAGATGGGGGGTGGTCTTGTCTCTCCTCCCTCCCGAACATGATAAACCCCAATAAACGAGCTTCTAAAAGGCTCTGGGGCACCTGTCAGAAATGCAATAGAAGGAAGAGTGCCCCAGCATGCGTAAGCAATCTTGTTCCAGACGAGAATACGTGAGCAGCAGCTTTAATGATGCATTGGGCAGCGATGCCGTTAAAAAGCGTTATGTCCTGAATCATATAAATACGGCAAAAAGACGTTGAATTGCTTCTTTGGGGCGATATTTTTTCTAAAATGCTGAAAAATATCATTCGTACTACGGGAAGAAGAGTTATTTTTCTAAATGAGAATGCATTAAACTGTCCGCTCTGAGCTTTTATGTTGAAGTTATTGGACAGTGAAAGTGGGAAATGATTGTATCAATCTTCATTGTCCATGAAATTACACCAATTTTAGCGTAAGAATTGCATTTAATGCATTTACATTTTTATTCAGTCTTTTATATGAGCACACAATTCATTGCACACTGCAAAAAATGAATTGTTGTTTTATAATATATTACTGACAGCCAAGGTTCCAATTTAAAACTGTAAAATGCGCAGTAATAAACTATAAAGCTTGCAATTTTACAGTTTCGTACTGTAAAGTTAGAAATTTTAGTTTATTGTCTTGTCATAAAATTTAACTGTATTATATTGTAAAAACAACAGTGTTATTCTGGCAGCAGAGGTTCTAGTTTAAATCTAAAATGTGCTCTAATAAGCTGTAAAACTAGTCATTTTACTGTTTATTACGGCAAAATGAGCAAATTTAGTTCTTTACTGCAAAAATTGGCAATTTTTACAGTTAATTAAAATAAAATTGGCTGTATTATACTGTAAAAACAACATTCATTTTTTACCGTGCACATTTTCTTCATGAATACTAAACTTTTGCATTCGTTATCCAGTTCGCAATTTCTTTTTAGAGCTTAACTAAAGTTCATGATCATGTATCGTTACTGAATAACTATCTTAAGCGCAAATGAAATTTATTTCCTTAAAATAATTTTATATTAATATTTATTATGTAATTTGCAGTTTCTTTTTATGACAAAATTGTTCAAGAGAATTTCTACTATAAATGAAATTAAATAAGTTTCAATTAATTGTTAAATAATGTATTTGATTAATTTTTAAACTTCAACGAAGTTATTGATGCAGAAGAGGCTTTATAGTTCAACTTAATATTATGACGAAAGCTCGTTTGATTTTTTGTAATGTTAACGTAATTCATTTTCTTCATTCAAATCGAGTTTATTTTTTGGAAAAGTAAACTCGTAGAATTTGGCAAATGGAATGTTTTCATAACGTGCAAGAAATATGTAGGGAAAATACCTTAATTGATGGTGTTAAATAAGCTTTTTAGCGAATTTTAATTGAATCAGTAATAATACTGTTTTAAAATTATTAATATTGCTTTAAAAAATATTTGTTAACTTTGATTTATCATAACAGGTTTTCTTTATTCATTTGCTGTTTACTCTAATACTTCATTGACACTTTTATTCACTGTAGATTTGCTTCGAAACTTTTGCAAAGTTATAGCAAATAAAAATTAAAATATTTTTTTTTCGCAGTTTTAATTTCATGCGTTGAGAGATAATTAATTGCTAATATATTCCACTTATGTTGAAATGGAATAGAATGTTGTTACTAAATTATTTTTCTATGTTTTTGAATAGAACTGAAATGAGCGAAATCATTAATTCACAGCATCACTAATTTGCTTTTTTCGGAATTAGAACTTGAAAATTAGCAACAATTCAGCTTCACATATTAATATAAACAAAATTCTGAATTAACTAACAAAATCTAATTTTATTATAAAAGATTGCGAATAAATAAACAACGATATTGGATTAGAAATGAAGGCAAGAAGATAACGATAATGTGATTCAACTATGTTCTTTCCTTACAGTGGAATAATGAATTCTCTAAAAAGAATCATTAAAGTATGCTTTTTCTTAACACTATGAGGATTTTCAACGAATGAGAATAAAATATGAGTAAATTTAAACGAAGTTTTTGAAAGACAGATGAAAGAATTTCGTTAAAGTATCTTCTGTGCAGTTATCACGTGCGTCTTTACACGAAAAAAGAAAGCAAATGTACTGTTAATTTATTGTTACGTAATGCTCATTTAAACAACGAAACATAATGACTGGTACAAACGGCAACTGTCTTATTTGGGTATTGAAATGTGTTTTTCTACACTTCCCTGTTATAGATTTCTCTGCTTCAAGGAAATGTGTTCAAAAAATATTTCCTTAAAAATAATTCCTTTAAAAATCTATTTGCTTAAAACATGTCTTTTTTTTTTTTTTGGTAAATAGTACAGACAGTTTTAATGGATAATGTGAATACTTCTTGAAAATACATGAAATACATTTTTGAAAATTTTATGAATGTAGAGAAAAGAAATGTACTCGCCGGAAAAAAGATGGAAATGAAAAAAAGAGGGCAGGGGGGGGGGCGGAGAATAAAGATGCGTTATGTGTTTCTTGTTTATTTATTTTTATTTCAAAGAGTGGCACAAATTTTGCGCGCTTTGATGGTTCAACTAACCCAAACTTGAATGTATATGTGTAACACAGAGAAGCACTTCTCACAATATTTTTTTAAAATATACTCCCTGTCAGAAACCGCTTAAATAACTTTAAAACTAATCATTTTGTTTAAAAAAAAGGGGTCTGAAATCATAAAACATGTAAAACAGAGTTTTGAGGAAATATAATTACTATATGTTGGTGCTATCTTTTTTCAATAATTTGAGAGAGAGATATGTTATTTATTTATTTTTTTTTTGTGGGGGGGGGGGGACCTTGTGATTGAATTTAATAACTTGCAAAATATTATTCAAACTCTGTTAAGTGATTGAAATTTGAATCTGTTACTCAAAAAGTAAATCTTTCTGTAATAATAAATCGTTCAACTATAATTTTAACTGAATTGTAATCAATTGAAGCTTTCTCAATAGAAAATTTTGGAACAAGCCCATATATAGAGAAATCAATTACAAGCGTTATCATAACAATTACTTTTAGCAATCGCTTTTGCCGCTTTAACTTATCCACTACAAAAAATCGTTTCCGAAACAAATATGTTGATTACTGCAAATTTTCTTGATTTCTGTGAGATTTCTGTAGACGATTTAGATTTTTGTCAGATAGAGCACAATCACACACATACTACACCTTAACACTAATACCACTCTAGGAACAAATAATTTATCCGGTGATTTATTATTATTATTTTATATTACAGGCACCATTTCTGCTTTCAGAAAAAAAATTAAAATAATAATAAAAGTAAACATGCGTAATGAATTAATGTTTGAACTTCGAAAAAAAATTTGGAACAAGCCAGTAGTAGATGGTGCATCACAGAATATCAGTAACATGCTTTATCATCACAATCGTTTATATCAGTCAGTTCTACAACAATAATCTGTCCGCTAAAAGTTAATTTCTTTGAATTGACATACGAAAATTCGAAAGAATTTGAACAAGCTCATATCCGATGCAACAACAATATACTTCCACAGCAATCACTTTTATTAGCCACTTTCTAACTAACCATAACTTCACCTCTCGAATCGCAGTTCATTGCCCATCAATCAAAATGATGCTATTAAGATGTTGAACTCATCTGATAATACATGTGTTTTAGATCAAGCATTGAAACCTTTGGCCGTTAATCTTTCCATAACCCTATTTTTTCTCAACCCGTCAAGCACTCGTCGCTTCCTTACGCATGTTTACACATCGTGCTTTTGAGGCGAACCAAAATAAACACCTCCGGAAAATCTTATCTAGGCGCAGGCGTTTTTCATTCTTCGTTTTTTTTTTTTTTTTTGGGTGTGCGGTGACAGTTATTACGCATAACATCTCTTATGTAGTGCTTAGTTCTGCTTTGGTGAGCATAGGCATTAGTTAGTAACATAGTACAGTGTGCTTTACATGAAATATAGATTTCTAAGCTTGCTATTTGCCATGTATCCGGCGTTATTATTTGTTATCCTTACGTAATCGTCAAAGACGGTCTAATAGTATGTGGTAATAAAAACTTTCAAAATAAAGCTTTGTGAATTATGTTGTCATAACGCAACTTTATTATTCTGCTGTGTATTTTTGAACAAAGATTGGGCATACATTTAACACTTGACGGATGAGAAATTTGCTGGGATTACTTCTGATCAATACAAATTAAAAACAATTCAAATGCGCAAATTTTCCTTTACGTATTAGGGGAAGACCGCCTATATTGGACCACTGCTTAAATTGGACCTCGGGCTTAAAATTTAGTACAGAGATCTGTGATACACTTTAACAGTAGAAATATTAAGTTTTAGGAATAAAATCAATGTGTATGAAGTTTCACCAGCCTTCGAACTGTTTAGCGTGAGTTACGGCTTGATTTGTGTTGAAAACGTGCGAAATCTTATTTTGTGGACTTGTTTCTAGAAAGATAACTCAAAAACTTGTAAATTGCGGTAAAATGCTGTTACAGTGTTAAAATCTGTGTTTAATAAGGATTGCATCGATGTATTTACATGCGCGATTGTGATAATTTTTGACAGAGCAATGAGCTGAAGAATAAAAAAAGGCGTGTGTTCCTTTATTGGACCGAAAAAATTTTCCTATATTGGACCGGTGGTCCAATTTAAGAATATGATTTTAAACAAGACTTTTTATTAATCGTAACATAAAATACGTGACTCGTCTTCTTTAATAGCGTAGTTAAAATTATTTTAAGCATACTTTAACACCTATTCACGATATTCATTTAAACTTTTTTATCAAGCACATTTTTTGCAAGCAGAAGCTGCAACTTCTTAAAATGAATGTTTTTTTTTCTCTTCATCCATTTAGCTGCAGTTTTAGGTTGTTAAATATAGTTATTACCTTAAATAAAATTTATGCTGGTTTACCGAGAGAAAAATATGAAATTTTTTGATATTTTCGAAACGATTTTAAAAGGAAACACTTTATATGCTACTAAAATGTTCAATGTAAATGAAGCCGGTGTTTTCACTGTCCAAAAGCTCCAAAATATATTGACGTATAGAGGTAAACACCAGGTTGGAGCAGTAATGAGAGGTGAACGTGGTAGAAACACACTGGTTATTTGCTTCACGAGTGCAACAGAATTGCAAGCTCCCCATGCTTATTTTCAAAAGATTACGTTCCATGTATGAACTTATTGTGAAAGCTTCCCTGGTAAACAATATGCTTGTTCAAAAAAAGGTTGGATCACAAACGATAATTCACACAATTGATTCAACATTTCACCAAGACTTTTAAGCCAAGCAATGTGAAAAGAATGCCCTTCTATTAATGGATTGGCACAGCACTTACATAAAGAGCATTTATGCAATAAACTTGGCTAACGAGTGAGATATAATTATGCTTTCTTTTTAAGCACATCATGCACGTAGATGTGGTCTTTATTCCCTCTGTCTACATATATTAATCGAGCATGTGATACATGGAGGCGAGAACATCTTCTGCTGCAGCAGAATTAGAAACAAGTAGCCCACATAAAACTACTCAAAGTGAACAGGTTACATGTTCGGTGTAAGTTGTACACTATGTACAAGGACTAGCTACGACTTAAATTCGTACAAGTTCTTCAGAAACAGCGGATAGTTCTTATCAAAACATGATTGTCAACTCTAACTATGATTTTGTAAAGCCGGCTCACATATCACCTTTGTCTAAAAAAATAGAAGGAACAAAAAGAAAGGCTATCTCAGCAATCGTTCTAACGCCTTATAAAAGAGGCATAGAACAGAAAAAGTCACACAAGAAGAAGCAAGAAACTGCACAAAACAATTGTTATTGCAATATTTGTCATAGAGATGAAGTGCAAAACATGATTAAGTGTATGAAATGCCTTCGGCGAGTTTATCAACACTGCCTAAGTGAGGCTGAAGCAAAAGAAATTCTATTGCAAATCCTGGAAAAAAGCTGTATAGTTCAAATATAAATTATTCTATGATTTCCTGGTACGGTCCAATTTAAGAAGCGCATGGTTCAATTTAGGCGCATATATTCCTAAATTGGACTTTTGCAACTTTTTACAAGATAATTTTTTAAAAAATAATTTTCATATTTTCAGAAAATATAAGCTCCTAGGGTGGTTCTTGATTAAATTTAGCTTACGATGCCCTATTTTGCGTTCCTGGTTTGCTTCACATTGAGCGACACAGGCCTCCTGTTCTTAGGGGGTCCAATATAGGCGGTCTTCCCCTATGTAGTATTTATGCAAGTATTTTAAATTAATAATCTTAGTTATTATTCTATTGCATTGAGTAGCTTCATAGGGATGAGCACTTCTAGCTAATGTTTCAGACAATTATTTAACTAGCTGAATTCAACTTATTCAACTCTTTTTTAATTTTGAACAACATATTTTATTGCTCTATTTGGTCAGAAACTTCGAAATTTAAGCTCAATTTTACCTATTTTCCGACACAACGAGTTTAATTGATGAAATACTTATCGATGGTTAGAAACATAATGAAAACTAACAATATTTTCACATTTTTAGTGTGAATTTTGACTTTTCCTAAATTTGAAATACAAATTGTTTCATATCCTAGGAAAAAATATGTTAGTGTTTTCATTCCAAAATTTTCATAGCGACAAAAAGCCTTGAATTTGTACATAAAAATTACACTTCATTCATTTAGGGGATCTCCTGAATTGCACCATTTGCTGATGCTTTATTGGCTATCGTGAACAAAAAGATCGTAACGATGAGCCACTATTGGATGGATTTGATGTTTATGCGGAGTAACTGGAACCGCCCTAGGAAACATGGCACAATGTCTGTTCATGATTGAAATGCAGCGTGGTTTAATGTTTGACAAACATGCTTTTCAGTTTTGTCTTAAAACTACCAGTGAAAATTAACAATCCAAAAATTAATGCAGAAAAGTTATAATTTTTAAAACAATACGAAAAATCCAAAATTTGCTTTAAATGAAATTCACACAAGTCTCATATTCATGCTTATTATGTATCTTTGATTTTTTGCTGCTAAAAGTTGTCCCAAAGCTAATAAAGTATGATACGTAAAATTTTAATTCAAATTAAATATTAATTTAGGTTTTCTAATTTAAGAGTGAAAAATAAACTTATGGAGAAGTAAAATGGAAGAATAATGCTAAATAATGTTCAAACTACAGCTCATATTTTTTTGACATTCATTGATGCTTTTACAGTAAAGGTCTATTGCTCATTCTCAATTGGCAGTAAATTATGCGATTGAAACTGTTTTTACTTCAGTTGCAATTTCCGGTCTTCAAATAATAATAATTAATTGAAGCTCAATGGTTAATTTGAAACAAATGCGTCTACAAGTTCGAATATGCTTTGCACAAATTTACAAGAACATTTTTTAGTACGACTGTTCCAAATCTATAAGAATTACTTGAAAAATTAGAAACGAGCATTTTGATGCACTATTAGGAAATATTAAGTTGTTTGAAATCGAATTATGGTATGATTTTCAACAATTGAAAATATCTTACACATAAGTAGTACATTAACTGTTAGTTAAAGTAAATAATGTCATATGTTAGGGGAACGGTTTTATTTCCTTTTTTTTTCTTTTTTCGCTAAAGATATTTGCTTTTAGTGACACGATGGAAATATTTGCCCTTGAGTTCCATAATTTTACATTTATGCGTGGTCAAGCTGCTATGACCAAAATTTACTTAACAGAATGAAGTACTAGTGTTCCATAATGTCATCGGGAATACTTCAAAGTAATAAAAATAAGCATTTTAAGGATCTAAAAGCAAAAACGTGTTTGCTGTTATTTGAACTATGATGAATTTTTCAGCAATTGGAGACTACTTATACATAAACAGTATATTATCCGTCTAACTATTAGTTAACGTGAATAGTATAATTTCTTGTTATTTTTTTTTCAAAGATAATTGATTTTAGTGACACCATTTGAATCGTGAATAAAATATACGTTCCCCAGTTCTATAGTTTTGCTTTAACGAAAAATTATCTTGCTTAGTTTTCTGTCTGAAACGAGAGAATGATTTAAAAAGAAAGAAAAAGAAATTCTTAAATATCAGTTTTCTCTAAAAAAAGTTGAAAAACTGAAGGTTGCTGGTAAGTTACCAATTCAAAAATTTACTGTTGGCAATTTGACGATTACATTAGTTAATCGATTAGATGAAATTAGTAACAGCAATTTCTGTCATCTAAACATTATATATTTTTCACTAAAATACTTCAAATGGGATTCACAAATTCTATCAAAAATTTAAAAATAAGATCTATTGACTTGTTTTTAGGTGAGTTCATGCGCGGACCATCAGGAGATTAGAATGCCGTTAATCCGTAGTGTTAAATACATTTTAATTAATGTAATATAACTGACAATATTTTTCCACACTAATCGTTTTTAAGTCATTGTTTTACGCTGTATTAAGCGATCGGACCATTATTTTATGCAATTTATTTTCGTCAAAAATCTACTTATTGAAGTATTTATATGTCATTTATCAGGATTATATTTTTTTATTTGATTTTTTAGTGACTGCTCAATTTTCACCACTTTGCCCGGCATAATTTAAATAAAAAATAAATAGTATAATAATAAAAAGAAAATAAAAGAAAGAAAGAAAAGATAAATAGAACTGTTTTGTTTCAACATTTTTTTTCGGGCAAAAAACAGATTTTTAAAGCTTTTCCCCCCGGATTAAGTTGGGGAATTTTAGGTTTTTCATGTGATTTAAAAATCATTCTACCGATACAAAAATTTCGTATGGTTTATCAGGACCTCTTTTTTCCTTTTAGTAAAGGAACAGGAAACATCTGTGTATTTTGCATTATTTAGACTAAATATTAAAAGGAAAAAAAAACTATTATCGTTAAATAAAACCTGCAAGGACAGAAAAGGCAAACAAATTAATTCCCGTAACATTTAAATTGTGGTAAAAATTAGACAGCTATGAAATGTTTCGTTTATAACTTACGTTTTTATTGTGAGAAATGTAGACAGTAAAAGTATTTCATTGAAATTTCGTGCAGTCAAAATTAGTGTAATTGCGTAGTAAAGTTAATTGTGACTATTTAAGTTGAAACTAACATATTTCGAAAGAGCAATACTTAAGAAGTTCTATGTTGAGAAAGAAATATTTTGAATTAACTATATAACAAAAAGGAAACAAAAGCTAAAAGATATTACTTTGAAAATCTAACTTTCGATGAATTGTAACTGATTTCTATGTCAAATAATACAGCAAGCCAAAAATAAAATGAAACTATTATTATTTTTAATAATTTTGTTAAATTATGCGTTAAGCTTTCTACTTCTTGTTATTATTATTGTTATGATTGAAAAGTGTTTGCAAAAAAAAAAAAAAAAAAAGAATAAATGGAACAAAAATTAATAAGTTGAAAGCTTCTGTTGTCTACCACAGTGAATGGAAATGAAAACAGTATTTATTTCTTATGTTGAGAAAGAAAAATTTTAAGTTATCTAACAAAAAGGAAACAACAGCTAAAAGAAATTGCTTTGAAAATCTAATTTTCGATGAAATGCAACCAATTTCTATGTCAAATAATGCAACAAGCCAAAAAGAAAATGAAACTATTATTATTTACAATAATTTTGTTAAATTATGAGTTAAAGTTTCTTCTTCTTATTATTATTGTTATGATTTAAGAGTGTAAACGAAAAAAAAAAAGAAGGACAGAAACAAAAAAGTTAAAAGCTTCTGTTTTCTACTACAGTGAATAGAAATTAAAGAAGTATCCATTTCTGATTTTAGTTGAACTAAATATCTTCGGGCGCCATATGCAGAAAATATCAAGTTTGAAATTGTAAACGTAATAGGAAACGATTAATATGAAAAAAATGATGTTTAGATATTTCTGAAAAATTTTCCCTAAGAATATTATTTGATTTTTTCTTTCTTTCTTTTTTTTTTTGTTAAATTTTTGCACATTAATAATTTCTGTTGCTTTTTTTTTAAGAAGAAAAAGGATAAATAAAAAGAGGGAGCTTAACTAAATGTGCAAGAATGCGATCAATATTCCAAAAAGGTTAATTATTTTTCTTTCTCAAAAACATAATATTTTAGAAGCTAAAGGAAATTATATTCGATACTTGTTCTGTCACTCACCAATTTATGTGTTGTATCTTTCTATGCTAAAAATACACAAAAAGTGTTTTTTTTTTAAATATTATATTCATTAAATTTTAGTTTTCGAGATTATATTTTACTCACACCGTAAGTGCTCCATTTTTTCATGGCGAGTGAAGGAATGATGTTATATTTAGAAATAAGTTTTTTTAAATTAATTTACGTTTGATTTGGATGTTACTGTTGAAAAATCTTTCCATATGTAACAGAAATGTAAGAGAACCCTCACGAAAACAGATGAACGAATAAAAATACATTATCTTAAACTAAATTAAATAATTGCATAAATAATAAAAAACAATATACGTGATCTAGAGTAATATAATTTGCTAAAATAAAAAAAAATCTAATTAAGAATTATTATGAGTGCTCGAAAGTGGATTATAATTCAAAAGAAATCACCATCTGTTGTCAATAATTTTCATGTTAGAAAACTCAACTTTAATACCGCTGCAAATTGATCGTAGAATTTATATCAATTTACATCCTAATACCAATCCATTCTTTTAAATATTTGCTTTTCAAGTAACGTATATTTTGATTATTAATTAAAACGGAAATCCTTGTCTTAAAATATTTAATAGTTTTCACAACTTTTGATAGAACATTTGTGCTTTTTTCATTGTGCTTATAATACATCATCAAAAGAAAAAAACATTTGTTAATTTTTGTTCCAAAAAAAAAAAAAGAAGGAAAGAAAAGAAAAAATATGTATCAATGGAGGGACTCCATGTAAAAAACAGTTTTAGTATTTTCAGAAAATCGAAACTATGGATTCGCATTCTGAGTAACTAAATATTTCACAAATTTTTGAGCGATTTACACATTCGCATGTTAACCAATAAGTAAGTTTGACGCAATAGTTAGCACATATTTCAACAAATTTATCTGGTCCAAAACATATAAAAATATCGGATGTGTTTAAAATAAGAAATTCTCTTAATAGTTTTTTAAGTCATCATTCCAGGTTTTTTGGTTCTACAGTGTTACTTGAAATATGCAAGAAAATTAACAGCTATTCGTTTATATAATCGTTTGAAGAAACGGTAATAATACCTAAAAGTCAATTCTATGTGATGTTTTTGATTAATTTTTAAATCATAACTTTAGAGCTTCGATTTAAATTATATCTACAAGTTCTTTCGTTTCAATTTTTCTCTTCGTTTTATATATTATTACATTATTAGTATGTTGTTTCATATTTTGTTTACACATGAACATTTCTTTTCCGAAATATAATCCTTAGTAAAATATTCAACGGATTAACAGTACGATACATTTTTTTCTAAACATACTTCATAAGAAAAATCTTACCTCCCCGGGATGTTTTCGAATTCTCTAGAAGATTCAATACAGATAATTTCCATAATCTTTTGTCAACTTGGGCATTTATAATATTTATCAATACAGAACTCAAATATGAAAATAATCCCTGGGAACGAACAGTAGGATGTAACACAGTAGCTAAGAATGCCGAACGTGTTCGATATGGAATCAACAAGTTGCCTTGGATATGTCATAAAACGGGGGTCGAAAGGTTAGTTACAAGAGGAAAGTGATGATCATCAATAAATATCCCCCCCCCCCCCCCCCGTGTAATCCCTCTTTGGACACTGGTGGACATACTATCAGTACGTGCTGACGTCAGAGGAATGTGATAGTAAAGATGGTCCCGTAATAGGGACAACGACAGTTTTATGATGGTCAAGCCTATCAGGAGCAAGGACGGTGTCCCCTTCATTCCTGGTGTCCCCCTGATGACAATGTTTGGTATCTCTGAGTAGGTGGGGCTTCTGGCAATCCTTTGGGAAGCAGCTAAAAATATGTCCGGAGGAGTCAATGTTAATTTTAGAGAAGTCCTGAGTTATAAGCGTTTCCTATTGTAGAGGATCATAAAAGTGCTTTGTGCCTTTCTTCCAATTTGATGCAAGACATGGATGCTCCTATTCAGAATCAACCTTTCGACCTATCTAATGCCTGCCAGGTGTATCTGCAATGGCCGCAGTGGGTTGGTGTGTATAACGATTTTCAGTGAATAATAATTGCTCAAATTAAGTTTATTACACTGATGGTACTAAAAGTACCATTCGATTTTTTTTGTTTATTTTTGGTTTGGATGCCTCCAGTTACTTTAACTTGTTTAATTTCAATTTTCGCGTTACGTGTATTTATTTTTTTAAGGAAATATATTTACTCAAATTAATTGGGTAATGTTTTCGCATATATCTACATTTTACAATTTTAAGGATTTATTTATCCAAGGTTCTCTTAATCTTCAGGGCTCGAAATAAACTGTCTTTAATCGAATTTTGCTTCAAAACATTATTGTAACGACCATGAATTTACATCCAGTGATCATTTCCGGAGCCTAACTTTTTATAAAAAAAATATTTGACGACCGTAATTTTAGCCGTAATTTGTTTGCTAAGTTACTACTAAAATTGTGATAGTTTGTGACTGAAAATATATATTTTAATTTTAGCCGAGAGAAACTTTTCGAAATAAGTCGATTATCGTAACATTTGGAAGTTAAAATTTTTAATTGACCTTAAGCTATTTGAATTACTTTAAAACTACGCCTAAGCAGAATATTTTGGTAACTTAAAAAGAAAATAAATAGCGCGGTGCCAATGACGCCTAAATTTTATATCCAAATTTCAAAACTGATTTTTTTACTTTTCTTGGTTTGAATTGACGAACGACGAGTCAAGTTACTTATTAAAATGCTTCCAATTACTTTTTATTGTTTACTTATCGAATTTTTCTCAGGGAGTTCTTATCAAATTATTTTATATTTATTTCTCATGGTTAAATTTTGAATATAGTACTTTACATTCTGTCAACTAAATGTTTTTTTTCTTGTTGGTGCAGTTTATTTAAAGATTTTTATCGTTCATTTTTCGCAATTTAATTTTTGGTTGAAATGAATTTATGAAGATTTAAATTTTTTGTTACTCTCTTAAGTGATACTAATTTAAATTTACGAATTTGTACAAATTGAGATAAAACTGTGTCATGTTATTTGGTCTACGCAATTTGAATAACATTGTTAAACCTAAAGTTTCAATGAAAACTTCCTAATGTTTCGGACTTAAGTTTGAAAAAAAAAACTGGTTTTCCAGCTTAGTTTAATTGTCTTACAATCCGGAAAGAATTCCATCCAACTCCAAAAACCGTAGCATGCAATTTTCATTGGAACTCAAGGTCGGACATAGTTGCTTTTATCAACGTATATAGTTTGCTCACAAGTCGTTATTATTCAATTTGCAGTCATGAAGCATCATCATTTCAATTTATAGTCATGATTCAGTCGAAATTTTTCAATGTTTCGCTGCTTGGTAAAAGTGTTGAATCTAGTTACGCCCTATTCTTAAACTATGAATGCTTAGTTTCTATACAACGAAAAAAAAAACTTTCTTTCTCCCTCATTGTCTTTTAATGTAAAGAAAATTTATCTAAGTACACCGATTAAAATAGTGATGCTTATTTTTTATTTTGGAAATTGTATTTTTGATTAGTAGCTGAATTTGCAAAATTATATTAAATGTTAAGAACTTCAAATTGAGTGCACCTGATAATTAAAGGGAAACATAACTACCTCACAGTTTAAAAAATATTCTATATCGATTTAGTGTTTAATCAAAATAGCTTGGTGTTCAGCTACATTATTTGATTTGACACTTGTTACAGGAAATGTTTCAGTATGCATTTTTTTTTTTCATTTCTGATTCTTTTTGAACCAGTTTTTAATTTTTTATTAACATTCACTCCGTATTATACGTTAAAAAGTTACAATATTCATTGGGCGTTAATTAAAACATAACAATTTTAGTGCAAATACACTGTAAAAAATGAATGTTGTTTTTACAGTATAATACAGCTAATTTTATAGTAATAAACTGTGAAATTTGCTAAATTTGCAGCAATAAACTGTAAAATTGCTAAATTTACAGTTACAAACTGCAAAACTGCAAATTTGACTGTTTATTACCGTACATTTTTCAGTTTTAAACTGGAACCTCTGTTGCCAGTGTTATATTGTGGTTTATACAGTATAATACAGCTAAATTTTAAGGCAATAAACTGTAAAATTGCTAACTTCACAGTAAGACACTAAAATTACTATTTTTACAGTTTATTACTGTGCATTTTATAGTTTCAAATTGGAGCCTTGTCTGCCAGTATTATACTGAAAAAGCAACAGCTCATTTTTTGCAGTGTATAATAATTGATAGAACGATTCAGCTACTGTTGGCTGAGGGCTTCTTCTGGCATAGTATATAAACATGTTTTTGTGGCAATGTCATGGAATTTTTGTTCCGGGATTTTAAAATGACTTCCAAATCCTAACATGATACTCTGAAGTTGGTTTTGTTCGCTTGCCTGTTTTAATACGCTTGTTGTGAAAAGCTCTCAGGCTTAAACCTTTTAAAGAAATTTATATCATCACCTCAAGCCACAGTAATACAGCTTTAAAAAAAACAGATATGAGATTTCGGTCTTGTCAATACCAAATTTGCCTTAATTCAGTAGAACACTCAGATATTTGCTTGGTGATACAGGAATTCTTGAATTTATCTTAGATTATGCCAACAAACGGTAAAATCTTCTTTGCTTATGCTCATACTTTACTGTTGCCATGAGGTGATGACAATGGTCAATTTTTAAAAATCTGTGTATTGATTATTTAAGTTCACTATAAAATGAAACTAAACGTAAAACTTTTTCTTGCGGTGTGAAAATTTTAGTTAAGTTGGAATTAACAACTGAGACTTTTTTCTTATTATATTATTTCAGAATAACTCATTAAATCTTGTTTTTGTATCATTCGTGATTAATTATAGTCCTTAAACATATCATTGAAATCGTTTTTTGCCAAATTTACTTCATCTTCAAAAAATAAAAATAAGAAAATCCCTTTCAACACGACGTTCCTTTTGGCAAACTATAGTAATTCATTCGAAAAGCAAAAAATAACAACGATAAGTATTTCTGTAGTTTTCCTTATCACTCATTGAGAGTATAATGTATTTTGAATGCCGATCAAAATGTTATCGATTAATTTTCCATGTGTTGGGTATAGGTGCGAAACAGCTAAGTACATATTTGGTGCAGTCATTCAAGCCTTTGACTCACATTTTTAGCCTACTTTCCTTAAAATAAAAGAAAGGCGAAAACGCATTAAAAGTTGCTTAAGAGCAAGAATCTGAGAGAGTGTCACGCCTGTGATTCATGACCACTCAGATTTTTTCCAAAAAATTACCAAATGTTTATTATTTTATTGAAAGACCAAATCCAGAATGTTTTGTTCTAAAGTTGAGTTGCTTAGTTTTTATGGATCCCCAAAGTTGAAGGTGCGGCATCAAAAATTAAGCGGATTTTCAAGACATGGAAGTTGCTGTGAGCCAAAACTCTTACCAGGAACTGTTTAACTCCAATTTTCTTTTTGTATATGGAATAAAGAAGGTTCAAACTTTACAAAATGAATGTTAAATGTGTGGTAAGTTGTTACCGTAAGGTCAGTGAAGGCCCTCAAAACAAGGCATTTTTGACGTTTTTCAGCATTTTTGAGGTCTAAAAACAGCTTGGACATTTCAGTTGCCACGGCAAAAGTAGTATCGTTTGAAAGACCAGTGTAAGCACTTTTAAATGAGGTATAAATAACCGAGGAAAGTTCAACGTGCTTTTAGATGCGTAAGGTCGAAATATGAAAAATCTCATATTTTACCGATATTCAAACGGTCATAACTTCCACTGCCAACAACATATTGAAATATTGTTTTTGCCAATGTCATACTCTATTCTTTATCTTAACAGAACAGTTGAGTAATTTGAGGCGAAATGTTAAAAATTTTTTGACAAAAAAAATTATTTTTTCCTGTGCATTTTTTGTAAAAAACTTTTAAGCATTTCGCCTCAAAGGACTCAACTGTTCTGTTAAGACGAAGAATAGAGTATGACATTGGCAGAAAAAATATTTCAATATGTTGTTGGCAGAGGAAGTTATGACCGTTTGAATATCGGTAAAATATGACATTTTTCATATTTCGACCTTACGCAACTAAAAGCACGTTGAACTTTCCTCGGTTATTTATACATTATTTTAAAGTGCTTACACTAACTGGTCTTTCAAACGAAACAACTTCTGCCGTGGCAACTGAAATGTACAAACTGTTTTCGGACCTCAAAAACGCTAAAAAACGTCAAAAATGCCTTGGTTTGAGGGCCTTCACTGACCTTACGGCAACAACTTACCTCAAATTTAATATTCATTTTGTAAAGTTTGAACCTTCTATATTCAATATACAAAAAGAAAATTGGAGTTCAACAGTTCCTGGTAAGAGTTTTAGCTCACAGCAATTTCCATGTCTTGAAAATCCGCTTAATTTTTGATGCCGCACCTTCACCTTTAGGGGTCCATAAAAACTAAACAACTCAACTTTAGAACAAAACATTCTGGATTTGGTCTTTCAATAAGATAATAAACATTTGGTAATTTTTGGGAGAAAATCTGAGAGGTCATGAATCACATCATAATGCTAGGCGTGACAGTTTCTTAGATTCTTGCTCTTAATGCATCATAAAAATATCGCAAAGAGCAAAAAAAAGTTAAAAGGAATAAAAAAAAATTAAATAAATATTGAAAAATGAAAGATTGGAAAATAGGGTTTTGAGCAGAGAAAAATGTGTGTCTGTAGGGGGGGGGGGGGCAAACAAAATAAATATTGTCAACTGCTTTTTGCTTTTGAGGGCTGGGGGGTTGATAAAATGGCGACTCCAAACATAGTTTCATAACTTTACCAGAAAAGTGCAGTGGCGCAGAGTTAATCAGTTGGGTACAAAGTTGCCGCATTAAATTATAATCGCACTAATATAATGTATCATATTATCAAATAGGTGAAATAAAAGTAATCGACAAAAAGTAATATGACGCATGTTTACGAAAAATGTGATAAAGTCGGAAACCATACTTACCTTCATATTCTTACGATCTTCATCAGCGCTGGAAAATAAAATAGCACAGTATTAGACAGAGGATATTATATTGAAATATTGAATATTTTACCTATCCTTGGCTAGAAAATATCGTTTTAATGCTTACTGATGAATCGACCGTTAT